>BRDA01002619.1:104012-131059 GCA_036984385.1 Crenuchus spilurus | reverse complement strand
TTCTGAGATAATGAGAGAGAAAGGATATAACAGGATGACAGAGCAACCTAAACTAATGAAACAGCGCTATATAAAAGTAAACACGTCAGATGCACATCCTTCTACAAAACAATCAGTGTCGAGTGTAGGAAAACGCACACCACATAAGTGATGACGACAGCACCTGGGTGTGTCATAATAAAAGTCCTTGGAGTGCTTGAAAAAATGCAGTGTGAAAACAAACCTAACTGGACTAAATGTATACAAAATAACAAACACACAAAATGTATACAAAAAATAATAAAAGAAATCATGAATAAATTAAAAAACACGTGGTTTTTGTATGCCACATGCTATTGTTATTTTGTTCTGTTCATATGTACACTGTCTAGCATCCTTGACATCTAGCATATGTAAAGATAAGATTGCTTAAATTTGAAAGTTATGCTAAAGTTAAATATTTCCTTAATGTTGTGGCAGAGTTGTTTGCTAGTGTGGATATGAACTGGACAAAATAGCATGAATAGTATGTGGCATACTAAACACATTATGTGAATGTTTTCATGGTTTGATGTAATGTTTTGTAATGTTTGTAATATTAACATTTCAGACATTGTTTTATAGCTAACAGGTTTACGTTTCAGGCAATATGCTTTTATTTATTTTTATATACTTATTTTTATTTTATCTACTATTCAGTTGATGTTGTAATGCTTTTTTGTGCTCAGAAATGTTCATTAAGAAGCACCTTTGAGAAGCATTAATAGGTTATGGAGAAATGGCGTGACTCTCTTGATGGGGGAAGTAAGCCATTAAGAAGTTATGTAATTGTATGTTTCAGGTATATTTGATGTTTAATAGGTTTAGTTTATGTTGAAATAAAACTCAGTTTGTATACGACCGTCTATATTGATTTAAATGTGTAAACTGGGGTAGATCAGACCATATTTATATGACTTGACTTGTGACTTGCTTGACTTATAGCAGGGACTCGACTTGACTTGCTTGGTTCTCACCACGGTGACTTGGGACTTACTTGAGACTTGAAGGCAATGACTTGAGACTTGCTTGTGACTTGCACATGAGGGACTTACTCCCACCTCTGCTGCATACTACAAAATGCCTTTCAATGACCACACATACACATCATATTTTAGATACTGTATTGGTATTTATTTATATTAAATTAAAAATATATTTTTGACAGATTCATGTAACAAAACTGTGGTACTGTATTTAAATGCTCTAGCTTTTAGAGGGGCGGAGTGGGAGCTGTGGTGGGACACAAGTGTGCTCCATCCTGTCTCTAGGTGGCAGGTTTGAGCAAGAACCCAACCATGGAGCGTACTGCTCTCTGTGGTGCATCTCTTAAAACCAAAAAAAAAAAAAAAAGCAGAAAAAAAAGAAGACAAGAGTCCACTCTGACAAGTCATCACTCAAATCAAGAGTGGCAAAATGAGCCGTCCAGTCAATTAGTCAGTTTGTCAGAGTGGGTAATACACGACGACACATTAATCTCTCAGAGAAACACCATTAGAGGGCAATTAACGTGAACGGACTACCGTTTCACAAGCGCAGCCTGGAAGAGTATTGCAGCCCTGGGTTTAAACAGACAGGTCAAACGTCTCAGTGTAATAGTGCTGGTTTATAGTCAGCTTTTGCCATTTGAGTCTGTATGAACTTGATTCTGTAGGTAACTGATTCTTGATTAGCACTCATCCTAAGATGGTGATTCCACCAATTGTTGCTGCTTTAATTGTTGCAGTATAAAGTCAGAGCGCTTGGTGTGAAATGAAGTCTTGTATCGAAACTTACCAACTCTTTTCTTTACAATGGTGGTGATCAGAACCAGGGGTTGAGATGTCTACAAATAGTCATTTCATTTCTAGCCAAACAATACAGTTTCTAATGATCACTGCTTTGCTTTGCAATGCTGTATATGTAATGGGTTTTATACATTTTATTTAGCACCAAAAACTCGAATTAAAACTAAACTGAAACTAGTTATATCAGCAGCATATTCATAACCATATCATATAAGAACTTCCTGTTTGAGCATTTAGTTGAAATAAATGCTGTGGATGTCTGGTTCTTATCACCACTGCTGGGAAAAGTTCTAAAATTGAACATTTCACATCAAACCACACTGAATGACCTTGTATACCTTTGCTTAGTTTACCAATTTAATGCAGTTTTATGCAGAAATGTTAAATTGCTGTAATTCCTCTTTAATGTCATCCCAGGGCTGCATACTGGCCATAGGTTTGGGAATGTGTGTTTGGGGTAAGTACTGAATGTGTTTAGGAAGAACTACATACGTTTTATTGTGACATGGCAAAAAACCTGGGAAAAAAGTCTGGCTTCTTCACCAACACCAAAAGGAAATGAACAGTATTGCAACAGGGCTCCCCGCCTCACAGCGGGATTATGTACAAAAGATCAAAATAAAGATACAAGGGAGGTTATACCTGACAAGAAAGAAAGAAATTGTCTCCCACCACTTGAGCAAAGGGTAGAGATTAAGGAACACAAGATCCACCAAGCTGTGCTAAATACAGTCACAAGGATCACATCAGGGCACTACAAAAACCCGCAAGCTCTACAAAGAAAGTATGTGCTGTTCAAATTTCAGATATATACAGAAAGCAAAGAGGAATAACTGATCACACATACACACACAATGTGGTTAAACAAAGACAAAGTGAGACGCTGTAAACCAAAAAGGGAAAAAAAAGAAATATATCATAGCAGTCCAAAAGAGCATGAAGTTACCCATCTATTTACAAATGCACCTGGCCAATTCAACAATCTATAAAAATACTATTCACATTTTCTCAGTTAACAGTAGTAAAATTGCGAGGAACAACCATTCCAAAAGGTTTGTTTTGTAGGAAGTGGGATGTCTTCCCATAACTGGTTGCTGTAATATAAAACGAATGATCGGCATGTAAACTGTGCTTACTCTGTCTCTGCCTTTTCTGATCATGTGTACACAAGCAAAATAATTTACTGTAAATACATCAGAAGAGACAAACAACACTCAGCCGCATGGATTTTAAATCCAAACCCAGTCCCCGTGTTTCAGTGCTTGGCCCATCCCTCTTTAATGTGATGATGGCAATGTTACATATACATTAGTACTGAGGGGTGGGGGGCATTGGGCCAGAAATCTCTCAGTAAACTATATTAAGAACAGTGTGCCAAAATGTGCTATAAATATACTTCCTTCCCCTCTGCATTTGATTCTGTTTAAAGACTCTTGTAAATTTGAGTTCCCTTGTTGGCTTTGCACACTTTAAGAAAAGGGGAATGCTGTATACTGTATATTTCACTTAACCTATGCATAGGTTGGGTTTATTGCATCAAAACAGGAGTCAACAAGTTTTATAGATTTAAATTTTTGTGGTCAAGTATATATAAAGTTGAGATTTATTAACTGTTCACTAAATAAACGATACACACGCAACTTATGTATGTGCATATAAATTAAATCTCAAAAAAGTGTATGGATTAATGAACATAGGGTTACTAATTAACATTACTCCACATATTGTTTTTTGAGACGCGAAACTGTATGAAATGAATCATACAATCAAAACGGAAGCCTTCAATGTTTCCACCTTGTTTCAGTATTCCGAGATTCTCCCACAGCTCAAAATAAAACCCCAGATATTCACATCGTAAAAAATTATGTTTGAAACAATGAGCACTGACACCATAAAATCAATCCTCCTTTCTGTTTTTCATTGAGGGAAGTAGTACTGTAATCCCATCCTCATGATCTGGACGTCAGTGCATAAGCACTTTTACATGGAAAAACTCCAGCTATGACACTGAGAAACCTTTCATACTTTTCTGTCTCTACCTGTGTTTTGGTCTAGATGTTCCTTGCTTAGCTGCATGTTAGTGTAAGGAGGGCTTGATTCACCCTATATCCACAGTGTTCGCTACATATTGTACAGTTTATTTAGTCTCCTTAATGACCTTCCTTAGCTGCGGTTATTTGAAAGACATTTTTTAAAAAATGATACATAATATTTATGAGTAATGGCACATGGGCATGTATTACAGGACTTCACTTGGCTTGTCTCATCATTGGAATAGTGATAATTATTTATAGTCATACCAGCATGTGAAACTTTCCTCAGGAATGAATGACTTAATGTCACAGAAGGACATACTGTACTTAACTGCCATTCAATAATGTTAATCACCCAGGTTTTTTTGTGGAAAATCATAACAATTGTACCTTCAAAACTGTGTGACATGCAGTAGTAACGTCTTTATTCGGCTCTCAGGGAGTTTCGTTCCTCTCGCGTCTAGCTTTCATTTGTACTTAAATAAATGATAATATCCTTCTGGCCTCAATTTAACAGTGAAGAGTCTGACAGCAATTGTGCACATAAAGAAAGTAGTCATCAAGCCTTGGTTATACTTGGTACTGTAAATTATTACACATAGACATAAACCAAAGCCATAATAATGAGTGCTGAAGCTTTTGCTCAGAGATTAAATACACCATTTCAAGTATCAAATGAATCCTGTGCAGGTTACTTACATCTCTTGAATATTTTGATAGCATAGCCACATCGCGCAATAATTCACAATCTTACACCGTGACTTGTACCTTTGGGATACATTATTGAGCAATTCGGTGTTCCTTTGAATACCTTAGCACAGATCTGTTTCAGCAGGAGATCAACTGGAAGGCAATTTTAAGCAAATAATGCTTGAGATAAATACTTCATTTAGTAAACATCTGGTCCTTTGACAGAGACAATGTTTCTGTTGGCCAAATCTGGACCAAAATGCTTCTGCATTGTTGCCCATTTGTGTTGTACCATCAGATTCCTCTAGTTTTCCAAACGCAGACTGAGCTTAAACTTAACCTAAAGAATAATGCCAATGAGGAACTGCTATTGCAAATCAATTTTAGTCTAGAAGTTGGTTTTGTCTGTGTGTGCAAGTTAGCTGAAAGTGCCATGCCAGATGATTAACCTTCATTAGCAAGCTGAAACGGGTTAAAAAATAAACAAAGAAAAAAAAACCACACATTGCGACACAAGCAGGCTGACTTTCCTCTACCAACAGAATTCAGACAAAAGAGTAATCAACAGTCTTGGTGGTAGGAAAGACAGACATTTGTAACTGTGCCAGACCATTAAGTGCTTTAAAAACCTCCATAAGAGATGAGCGCAGTCACTCCATTAGCAGCGAATTGTAATGCCTGGCAGTGTTCAAAACTACACATTGATTCTGGCCTTTGACACTCGAATGGCATGATTATTCTCTACCCATGATGTTTTAACATTGTTCTTGGTCATTATGAGAAAACAATATCATAATATAAACCTAGAAAGTTTTAAGAAGTAGGATTTCTCAGAATTCCACTGGTTTGAGACAATTTTTTTTTCCCGAGGACGGTCCGAAACGAGCAACGACTGATATCGGGCAGACAGGGCTCGGGCCTAAGGGCAAATGTTCTATTTTTACTTCCTCATTTGTTCCTTGTGGCACCACAATATTTCTGCTCCCGTTGTCTCCAGTAGTTCAGTGTTAATGACTGCAGGCAGACGCGGGTGCCAGCTCAAGCGCTTCCCATCCATAGCCAGTCCCTTGACATACCATTGGCTGACCCCTGCTTGATGGACTATCATAATAGCATTTAATATGCTTCGTGATAATTCAGTAGTTCACATGCCATTACTCTGGCCTCAACTAGTGTCTGAAAGTGTAGCATCAGAGTCAGCAACAAATACACAATGTGAGCAATGAGGCCTTTGTGGCGTTCGAGGTTTCTATAGGTTTGTACACATTTACACCCTGTTCTGTATCAGTATGCTGCCTCATATGCTGTGCCTTGGTCTTTGTCATCAATATTAATTCCTCAAGTTCAGTGTAGATCCACAATGTGCAGTCCATACAGTCCTGTGTGCAGTCCTTGGTCACAGCAGGAAATACAAGAATGCTTTGTGATAGCTCCATGTGGTTGAAGTATCTGATGCTGGATAGACTGACCATAAAAACAGTGTTGCAGCTGAGTATCTGAAGCATCATCATTTATGATGTGTTTGATTCATAAGATTCACCTTATGTGGTCTAACCTATGTCGTTGAACTATGGGGTTAGGCATGGTGAAAGTAGTCACTGAGGCTGTGAATGCATACACACGTCTGTGAGCTGATTGGGCTACATCACCTTTCCATGTGAGACTCAAACAGAAGGTCAATGGGCCTTCAAAGCACTGATGCAATTTAAATGGCTGCACTGTTATCTGCTCATGGGTGAATGAGAAGCTGTTTTATTTATGTAGTGGAAACACAGGCCTCGTCACGGCAAAGGTGTTATAAATGCAATGAAAAATGTGATCTATGTGTATATTTATGACGTGTGCTCTGAACATCATATCCTATAGTGGGACTATGATATCCGATATGAGTGAATGTCATGTGTAATGAATTCACAGATGGTAAAAAAGCCTGTAATGTTGTATGAGCTTCTTGTTTATCTGTAACACATAGCTTTGGACTGAGGTGATGAATTAGTAAATAATGTGTGGATGTCTGGGAGTGTTGGCTTCAGCAAAACCAAATCAGTCTAACAGCAGTACAGAAGACGGGGGCATCCATATGCATTTACAGCGTCCCAGATGCTCACTGCTGTTTTGTCTTGGCTGTGTCACAAAGGTCCACAGCGTGGCACTCGTTTTCAAACAGGAATCTTCCATTAGGTTGAACTTGTCTACCAACATTGATTATTTCTCTGAAGCAGTTCCAGTGATTGGCAAGTGGAACATCTACCATGAGCGGAAGAGGACATCAGAGGATATCGAGTTCAGGAGGCCAGGTCATTATGGCAACCATGATGTGATGTGCACGCTGTGTGAACTGGAGTTGTGCAAAGGAAGGAAGTGGTTTATTACCACTTCAGTTGGGAGAGGAGAGGAACAGGGCAAAGGAGTAAAGGAGAAGAGCGATGCTGGTGTGAGATCCAGGTTGAGGAGCCAGCAAACACTGAGCTTTCACTGATTTTCTGGAAAATCTGGTTTTGTTATTATGCACTCTATAATTGTTTTGCACATTATAAAAGTAAGCGTACTTAAATAACTTCGACTTAAATCGTTTTATTTGGTATTTGTCGTAAATATTTAAGACTCATCTGAATTTCTGAATGTTGTTAAACTGGGTAAGATAGTAAATAATGAACTTAAGCTCTTAGTAATCATTGTGGGGTTCAGGTTTCTTTTCCTCACCCTCAACATTACATAACTTATACGAGTTCCACAAGAGTTACTCAATAATTCCTAATAGAATCAGGATGATATGCTTTTGAATTAATAGCTGAATAAAAGACTAATGGTGTAGTTAAGGGGTTACTTAAAGTTCAAAATGAATGAATGTATGAATATAGGCCGCCTCCTCCTCTGTCCTCTGTGCTAATTCCTTTTCCCTCTCTCTCTCCTCCTTCTCCACTACACCACTGTGTTCCTCTGCCTGTAGGGAGGTGGGGGCAGGACTGTCCCAGGTTTCAGAGCGTATTCGGTCAGATACTCCTGGTTTTCAGCCACTGCAGGCCTGATGCGTCCGTTCTGCCGGTAGAAGAAACGGGTGCTGCAGTCCTGCAGATACTCTGGGTTATGAAGAGTGGCTTTGGGCGGAAGACTGTGCTGCCAGTATTCAGGATTGTCAAAGGTCTTTTTGGGCTTTTTGTCAGCCATGATGGTGCCAGTGTGTGCTGGGTGGAGGGTGAGAGTAGGGTGTCCAGAATGAGAAGGATGTACGCTGTGGCCAGAAAGTGTTTGAATGCCTGGTTGGCCAGAGTAAATGGGCTGTGCTGGGAGATGTGTATGGCCAGATTGGGCACTGTGGGTGGGATTCTGACTGTTAATGGCTCCGGGGTTGGCTGCTGCTGCCCCCGCCGCCACTGTATGAGCCAGTGGAATGCCGTTCTTCCTCAAAGCCTCCTGGCTCTTCTCCCCAGAGTTATGGAAAGTGTTGAGATAGAGAGGGTCATTCACGTACTCATCCTCCATCTTGGGTTGGCCATTGGAAGCCAAGTGATGCCCCGGCTCCAGTGTGTGAATCTCTCCATTTCTGCGACGAGTCACAAATGGGTTCTCTTCTACAGGGTTGAGATAATCTACCGGCAGAGAAGAAAAATGTTTTCAGTTAAATCATAAAGTCCTGTGTAAGGCTGTGAAGACAGCTACGTAACGGCGATCTTTTAAAGGTTCTCCCACACACTGTCTGGTGTGCCGTGGGCAATGTGTATGTATACAAACTTCATGACATCAGTCAGAAGCATGATTGGCTGTAAGCAATGCATTACTGAGCCACTGAATTTCTAAAGAGAGTAAAAAATGTAAACTTTCAACTCGTATGATGCTCGTGTTTGTCAGCAGAACAAAATATAATTTGAATTTGAGATGTGATATTCAAGCAGAAAAGGTTATAAATGCAGACTCAAACGTCTTGAGAGAGCTTGCAAGTACAAACTGAATTCATTATGCAACTAAATGTAAACGATGTAGTTCAATTTTTAGTCATATCAGTATATTATCATCATCCCTGGTTTGGAATGATCTTGGCCCGGGATGTCACAGATGTCACGTGACTTGGTTAACTGCACACCAATCAGTTGCAGCAGAGTGCAAAACAGTCATCCTGGACAAAGAACATGCCACAAAGGGTCCTGGGTGAAAGGTGCTAGCATCTTGGAAACTGCTAACTTTTGTGGGCTGTTCAAGAGCTGCCATAGTGACTCCAGCAAGTGGTACATCAATCTGAAATTGCAAACTGGAGTGGGCACAAATGCCTCTGGATACCTTCTGTCTCCTATACAGTTCATGTCACTATTCCTCACTGGAGTCATCCAAGCCAAGAGTCGTTATTCCAACTAGGTAGGTGGTCATGATATTCTAGTAGTATTGTTTAAATATAATATTACAACTCCAGGCTTCTATGAATTACTTATCTCTACATTTGTAGCCCAGGTGTGCTGTAGTACCTGAGGGGTTCTTGTCCTTCTTTGCACTCATGTATCCATCCTGGTCTTTGTCTGCTCTGGCTACTCGATCACTGAGCATCAGCGTGGGGTCTGTGCTGTACCGCTGGCCGCTGCTGTCCTCTGCAGTGCTGAGCCTGGGTGTGACCTGTTTCCTCAGGGTGCCGTTACAGCGTGGGTCTTCTGAAGGTGCTGCTGCACTCTGTTGTGCTACTGAAGCCTCCTGGGAGGAGCAGGTTGGAGTTACAGCAGATACAGCCACCACCCGTGGAATAGTGGCCATCATCTCCTCCATACCAAAACTGCCATCCTGATATGCAAACTGATTCTGTAAAGACAGAACAGAGTTTTTATTAGATTTTGTTTGAATTAGCTTAATTTTTTCCTCCAACATTATCATCCATCAAACTGCAAGGACCACGCGAGTCCCATTTCAGATCTCCACTCTATTGCTTTCATAGTAGTTACTACATCTTACAATTAATTACTACTAATAATAACAAGTTTAAAGTCACACTGACTTTTTCAGATTTTTTTTATTTTTGCAATGAAAGATTTTGCATTGCAGACTTCTAGAGTTAAGACACTTGCCATCAGGGTGAGGTTTGGTGAACTTTTACATACAAATGCTTTGTACAGGGTGTCCTACTTCTTTACCCAAACAATCATGAATAACTTCAGTACTAATGAAGATATGATGACCACATTTCAAAGTGTGAACGTACTGGATAACAAACTCAATTCTCAACAGCAATTTCTGAAACAGTTTGAAAACAATGGGGTTATAGATTTGTGAACTACAAACTACAAAACTACCATTTTATAGTCCAAAAAATATATGGCTGTTCAACTTTTGGCAAAAATTCTATAAAATCTATTCACCTCCAAACTACCTTCTACCCTAATCAACACCAAATTCTATTATCTTTTCCTCAGCTCCCCATCCACTCCTCCCACACTCCAGAGTGTGCAGTCCCTAACTGTACTCCATAACCTTCATCTCATTTTGGCCTGGGTGGTCAAATAAATACTCTTATGTACTAAACCTACTGTCTCCTAAAATTATTCAAAATACAAACATTGCACCCCATGATGTAAACCAGTAAATGCTGAATAATGATAGTACATTTATTTTAATGACTACAAATAAACATGTTTTAGAGCTTTCAAACACAATGCTGTAGTGATTATTTGTAAAAACTTTGTTGTTCTAAACACCCAGCTGGGGGTCTCAGCAGCAGCTATGAGCCTGTTTTTTATGCCTAAAGATTCTAACCCACAGCAAGACATTGACACAATATGCAAATTATAAAACACTCCACCATCCAATCATTTCCAAACATAATAGGTGGTCGATGAGGATAAAAATACAATGTGCCACAGAAAGCAGATCTGTACAGGCTATACAGCAGATACTGATGTGAATGAATTTATACATGCAGTATTGTGACCAACAAATCATGATAGTAGTGTTTAATTTACAACTTAAATACACTATATGTCCAAATAATTGTGAACACCCCCTTTGAAATAAATGTATTTACCACTGTTAACATAGATGTACAAATGTGCATACACAGCTTGTCTAATCGTTCTAAAGAAATACTGCAAATAGAATAGGACTCTGGAGCAGATTACCATGAACAAAATGGCATCATGCCTAATGCCATGAGTGAGCTAGAGGGGTATAATGCGCCCCAGCACTGAGCAGTGGAGCTGTGTTCTCTAGAATGATGGTGGTCCTCTCAGTGTTTTTGGGATGAGTTGGGGATGAGGTGGGGTGGTGATCATCCAACATCCTGACCTCACTAATGCTTTTGTTGCTGAATGCAATCAAATCCTCTCAACAATGCTCCAAAATCTCATAGAAAGGCTTCCTGGGACAGTACAGACAGTTACTCCAACAAAAGCAGGATGAACTCTTCACTATTCTTATCCTCAAAGTGACAGGTTTCGTTACAACCAAGCAGGAGTGTGTCTCGTATAACCAATTGTTTGCTATGAATGGACCACATAATGATTAGTTTATGGGTAGAGGAGGGGACTCTGGAGCCTAAAGCTGGAAAAATATGGTTGGTTTCAGAAGAAACAATGAACGAGGTGTTGCCCCAATACTTTTGTCCATATACTGTAATTTGATACAGAAACAAATGCATATTTATAGAACAGCATGGCTGTCAATAACGGAGCAAAAGCTTTGCACACATAAAAAACACTTTCAGTCATCCTGAATTAGCAGAGACTGAATCAGAGTTATTATTCTGATCTGCTTTCTGCATTTTGGCTCCGTTTTGTTCTCCCTGAGCAGAGTTTAGACGGCAAACTCCAGCAAAAAGACGTCTGTCATGTTCCAGGGAGGCTCTGAAGGATTGATGTCGCCCATTGATATTCATAGGGCTTCCTCCGCCTTCTCACCCATTTAGAGCAAAACAAAACAGCCACTAGAATGCAAAATGGCGCTCTTGGTTAGCATGCTCTGAGCACCGTGGGGAAAGATAAGTGTAAAAGAGCGAGAAGAGCTATGACCCAGGCCTGTGTCTATGAACTCATTTAGAACACACACACACTTAGTGTCTGGGAAGATGAGTATATAGAGTGTGGATAACATTTCCTCACACATGACTTTCATTCTCACACACCCTCACACACAAACATCCAAAATGTATACGGTTCCTAAAAACATGTAGACAGCCATGCAATGATGATGACGACATCATTTTTTAATTTGAGTGTTTCATTCTTCACATTTTTGGAGATATAACTCAGAATTGTAGTTAGGATTCACTACTGCAAAGATTTCAGCAACTAGAGGCAGTAAACCTTTTATTTTTAACCCAATCATCCAATGTAGTGGTAGCCAATTAACCCACCTATTTGCTAGGACTCTCCCAGTCCTTTGTAATGTCCCTGACTTAAGGAGGGTGAAGACTAGCATGTTTCCTCCAATGTATTGAAGTCTTTTTGAACTGCCACTGATACATGATCAGTGGACAGCCAACGCATTCAGAGGAAAGTGCAGGATCCTCAGCTCTGATGGGAGACGGAGCATGTTCTACCCACCCACCCAGAGAGAGCACTGCCTATTTTACTCTCTCAGGCCCTGGTTGCTGATGGTAAGCAGCATGACCAGGATTTGACCTCAAGATCCTCTTGTCATAGTGTCAGCTGAGCCACTCTGAGCACCCAGTTAACTTTATTTTCACAGCTGCAAAACTATACAGAGCGTGATGTGTGTGATGCATTTCACATCTATACTGATCTAAAAAAGTATGTGAACCTTTTGGGAGTACTTGGATTTCTGCATAAATTGGTCATTAAATGTATTCATGTAAACATTCACAGTGCAGGGTGGAAAAAAGTATGTGAACCTTTAGGCTAATGACTTTTCTAAGAGCTAATTGGAGCCAGGAGTCAGCAAACCTGGAGCGAATCAGTGTGATGAGATTGTATGTGTTGGTTAAAGCTGCTTTGCCCTATAAAAACACTCCAGTTTTGTTCTCAAGAAGCATTGCCTGATGTGAACCATGTCTTGCACAAAAGAGCACTCATAAGACCTACGTACAAGAATTGTTGACTTGCATGAAGGTGAAAAGGATTACAAAAGTATTTCTAAAAGCTTGATATTCTTGTGTCCATGGTAAGACAGACTGTCTACAAATGGAGGAAGTTCAGCACTGTTGCTATTCTACCTAGGTGTGGTCATTCTGTAAATATGATTGCAAGATCACAGTGCAGAATGGTCAATGAGATAAAGAAGAATCATAGAATGTCAGCTATGACTTGCAGAAATCTCTGGTACATGCTAGCATTTTTGTTGACAAATCTACAATAAATAAAACATTAAACAAGAATGGAGTTCAGGGAACACCATAGAGGAAGCCACTGCTGTCCAAAAAAAAAACAAAAAAACATAACATTTGAAGTTTGCAAAAGCACACCTGGATGTTCCACAGAACTACTGGCAAAATATTCTGTGGACTGATGAAACAAAAACTGAGTTGTTGGGAAAGAATACACAATGCTATGTGTGGAGAAAAAAGGCACAGCACACCAACATCAAAACCTCATCCCAACTGTGAAATATGGTGGAGGGAGCATCATGGTTTGGGGCTGCTTTGCTGCCTCAGGGCCTGGATGGATTGCTGTCATCAGTGGAAAATTGTATTCCTGTTTATCAAGACATTTTGCAGGAAACTTAAGACCATTTGTCCGCCACCTGAATCTCAACAAAGGATGGGTGATGCAATGACCCAAAACATAGAAGTAAATCAACAACAGAATGGCTTCAACAGAAGAAAGTTTGCCTTCTGGAGTCGCCCAGTCAGAGTCCTGTCTTCAACCCGAGATGCTGTGGCATGACTTCAAGAGAGAGATTCATCCAAAGAATATTGCTGAACTAAATCAGTTTTGTGAAGAGGAATGGTCCAAAATTCCTCCTGACTTTTGTGCAGGCAGGTCTGATCTGTAACTACAGGAAATGTTTGGTTGAGGTTATTGCTGCCAAAGGAGGTTATTAAATCCAAAGGTTCACACACTTTTTCCAACCTGCACTGTGAATATTTGTTGTGTTAAATAAAACAATAAAAACATGAAAAACATAATTTCTTGGCCGGTATTAGTTTAAGCAGACTGTGTTTGCAGAAATCCAAGTAATCCCAAAGGGTTCACATACTTTTTCCTGCAACTATGTATGGAAAGTGAAGCTGATAAAATGGTCAATGTGTGTAGATACAAGTTATGTATACCTAATGAAGTAGCCAGTCAATGTACATCTTTGAGAGCCTTGCATTTGTTTTCAGCGCTTGTATGATTCATGTATTTAAGGCTTCTCAAGTGCACATCTGATTAGATTTACATCACTAGATTACACTGTCACTAACTCTAAAATGTCTTTTGATAAACTGCTTTGCTACCTCAGCTAACTGTTTTGGATCATTCCTTTGTGGCACAATGAAGGACTGCCCAGTGTACCCAAGAGTTATTTTTCCTAGGCAGACAATGTGTGCTTAGAAGCCATTAGAATCCATTGAAATTATTGTGCTTTTGCTATTTCTTGTCATCAAGAAAGATGAGCGAGTCTATTCAAGCTCCACATTTCATAGATGAGATGCAGGTGGATTATCTGCAGGATTCTCTCTTGCTTAACACCGTCTCCTTTGCTAGTACTTTGAATCTTTTTGTGAAGCATTTAGGTTTTGCTGATAAAGTTTTCTGCTTGAAGTAGTTGGTAATTTCACTTGTGTGTTCTTCCACAGTTTTGCTGGTAATTTTCCTGTCATCAACCTCACTTGTTCTCCTCAGTCAACCATTGACAACTGCAACAGTACAGGAGCGATTTCTTTCTGTTCCCAAGAAAATCGTTCACTAATTGTTGACTTTGACTATGCTCAATTTACGAACGATCATTCTGCTCTTTTCTTTAGCGCTCTCCAGCTTTCATGTTTGTTTATGCCTACTGACTTCATATTTGTTTACTTTTAAAGTTAGAAAAATGGTTCAAACAGATGTAGAGACATGTGAGTGATCTGCAAACACATACAGAACTTCAGCACAAGTCTACTGTACAATTATTACTATATAATTATTACTGTACAATTATAATTAGAACACATTAGTACACAAAATTAGTCCATACAGGAATATTGTTATAACTGCACTTTAACTCAATTTTTATATCCAGTCTAAGTATGCAATGGAAAATGGTATACATTGGAAATATGCAATTGAAGAAAAACTTCACTGTCCCAACACTTACGAATGACTTATGTTCTTGTGTTACACTCAAACTTATCCTGAGTTACAAAAAATGTAAAAAAAAAAAATTGGGCCTTTTTTCTAGTCAAAAATGTGATTTGTGTAAAAAGAAAATATTTCTCATAAGAAACATCAAATGTCCATATAACATCAAGACATGGACATGAGGTACTCACAAAGAGTTCAACACACACACACTGCACTCACTGACTCTTGATGACGTCATGGATGTTAAGAGTTAATAAGCCAATGGCCTTGGGGCTCTGCGTAAACACCCAACCTGGACTGGCTGTCTATGAGCAAACATCACCTTCGCTTGAGTGAAGACCTGATATTTACAAAGACTGGCTCTCGTAATGAAAGTGCCACCAGAGAAACGTCTGGGAAACAGCGTGGGGAACTCTATAGTGAGACTGGGGGTTTCTACTGCTGTATTCTAAGGCATGTCTTGTTTCAGAAGCTGAAGAGGTCACTAAGAGCACATTTTTTCAAGTGTTTTCTTTAAATATAGCAGCAATGTTTTTCTTTATTTTATTTTTGGGAAGACATTTAATAAAATCACACTGCATTCACCAGAGAACTGAACTATAATTCTGGAGGGCCACAATCCAGCACATTGTTACAGTTATATTAATATGTCGTGTATTTAATTCTATAGTTATTAAATATATATTTTGATAAGTAAACTATCTGCTCTTCAGACTTTTTTTCATTTATAAAAATATGAAGAAGAGCAAATCCTACTTGATAGTGGTGTAATGGATTGTGATCTCCCATTATCCCTACTTCTCCCTGTGAAATACTTTTTAGTTTGGCAAGCATTTGAACTGCAGATTAATTACCAAAGTTTAACTATAATAGTTTGAAATACAATATTACTGTTGCTGTTATTTTTACAGTAAAACTTAAATCCAGATGCAGAGTCATGGTGAAACTATACAGACAAAGCTACTGAGTGCATGAAATCTACTAGAATATCCATTTTTCATTGTTTCATCTTAACAAATAATTATGAGCAGGAACAGATGAAAATTGCCAACAATTTATGCAAAGCATCTTCTCTCGCCCTCTCCCTAATGGATGTAATGATGTGGATACTGGATAATGTTGGATACCTAAAAAATGTTTGATATGAGATATGAGTGAATGAAGTGGATTTACAATGACAAGAAACAGATCTGATTAAAATATGTAATTATGCTTAATCATAATCATACATAATCAATCATTAAACAGGTGCCACTGATTAATTAATCTCAATTAAATATTTGATCAAATCTGATGCTAAATAAGGATTTTTAAAAATGAATAAGTAGTACAGTGGACAATGTACATTTCAATGAAATGAACATTATCATTATTATTATCTTCTTTACCACAGAATATTTCCCTAAAATTGGCAAATTTTCCTGACAATAACAAAGTTTTATTTATCTGATTTACCAACTTCTCACTAATGCTGCTCTCTTCATTCACTCTGAGGCTTACTTAACCACTGCTGCTCCCACCTCCCTGTCTGTCTGCCTCGCTCTGTGTCGGTTAACAGGAGAGTCTATTAATTAAGGCTCTTACTGGCTATTAATAAATGAAGCTTTTATTCCACATGAATGAGTTCTACATGACTTTCATCAGTAAATGTTTCATTAGAGCTTACTTCATGTTCTGAGATGTTGAGTCATTAATAAACTGCTTTTTATCATTAACTGATCATTACCTGAGACATTGCTTAACTATTTAATAATACTTAGTAAAGTCTTAAGGACTTTGCTACTAGTGTGACCTGATTTACAGATGATCACAACAAATTATTCTTATGTGTATACTCTTATTCGATATTCTTGGTATATTTATGTCATTGACTTTGAAGCAAAAAAAAAAAAACTTCCTGATGCAAAATTCAATAAAATATATTCTATAAATAAAAGTAAATTACAAATAAATAAATTATATGAATATTAGTGTAATACTTCATTATGTAATGGTGTTTGCATTTAAATACAAAAAACAAAAATAACTAGACTTTTAAGGGTTAATCGCAAACAATACAGATATCAATGCTGTAATTGGAGCTCAGGGAAGATCTTGTAGACCACACCAGCACAAGTAGTACTTGATGCAAGCTGGAGGAGATAAACTAGCCAGATCAGTATCCACCAAGCCAAGGTCAACAGTAAAGACAGGAGAGACCAACTACAAACCCCAGTCCAGAGTTATGAGAAACAGAACCGACAGCTTTAGTGAAATAATAAAGTAATGCACTGAAGCTATGAAATCAGAAAGTGCATTAATATGCAAAGGAGTCTTCCAAACTATGCAAATATTTGCTAAATGGCCTAAAAGTATGGTGTGTGTGTGTGTGAGAGAGAGAGAGAAAGAGAAATTGTCAGCATGTGTGACCTCTTGTCCTTGTCCATGTTTCAGTAGGAAAAGGGAAAGATTTGAATACTGGAGAGTGCTCTGTGGAGACAGCCTGCGCTACTTCCCTCTGAAGAGTGCTATAAGACAGACGTGATTGATTGTGTCCAAATTAGTCATGGAGAGAAAATGCAGCAGGCCTGTTTCTGGAGGAGCCCAATCTGAGGTTGTTCACTAATGAAATAAGGAGGCCAGAGGTAAAATTTAGCTTCTTAAAATCAAGACAGAAAAAAAACGACTTTTTTTTTAATATATAATTTTTATGTCTTTTAAGAATTCATTTGAACAAATCAGATTCTAGCTGCTCAGTGATGTGCTGAAAAATATACTCCAGCCACACAGTCAGAAGTGTGTGTACAAATGTAAAGCTACGTGATGGAATAAGATTAGTTTTCTGCTTTCTATTTGGTTCACTCTGAAGGGATTTATACATTCAGTGTAAATACTGGCTTGTGTTGAAAAGATTCAATTCCATGTGTTCAGAATTAAAGGAAAAGTTGTGTATATGTAAATCATTGATATATATTAATATATCACATATTAATGTGAAATTAAAACATACAGATGATAGCATATCAACACCGAACCACTTACAACCTTGTCCAACCTTTCAGCATTGGGTTAAACACATGAATTCTATTCAAAACAGACGTTTTCCTTGATAAGTAAAAGTTCAGAAGTTTTGCATATATAGTACATATATATTATAGTAGTATGTGGTGTGTTTAAGACATCCTGACTGAGTTTGTGCACTCACCCTGTTGGAGTCGACTCGTGAGCGGGTGGTGTATGTCAGAGGAGGGATGTTGAAGCCATGCGGCACCAGATAATCCTCTGCATCCATCAGATCCTCCAACTCCTCCTCATCCAGCAAACTCTGGAAAAACTTACTGTCATTTGGACTGGGCAGCTTCATCCGGTCATCACCCTGAGAAAAACATCCACATCATCATCATCTTCATCATTATTATTGTCACATCATCAGGTGCCATATGAGTTGTGAGTCTGTTACCTGAATAACCAGGTAGCGCTGGGGGTCTCGAGCCATCCTGCAGAATTCTGCCGCCAGCTCTTTGAACTTGGGCCTGCTGTCTGCATCAATCATCCAGCCTGCAGACAAAAATACCACACAACTTTCTATTAAAGCTGAACTGAAGAAACCACAGCTCCATCATCTCTGCACTTCACAGTGTAAGAAAGGGGAGTTCATTTGCAGTGTTAATGCAGTTTGGACTGGGCCATTCTAACCTCTCATGCACACTGAAAGCTAATATATGGCAAATGGTTGAAGCCTTATGGTGAATGTACAGTTTACAAATGTCAGTACATTTTGATCATTATTGATGTTCAGGCTTTTATAAAAATGCATTTTCGATATTCACCAAAGAATCAAATAAGCAAAATGGCCCAAGTTGCATTTTGTCTATGCTTTGAGTCAAGAAATCATCTAAACCTGGAATTGTCTACACATAATATTGTAGCAGTTATAAAGCCTAAATACACCAAAAAAACCTGACCTGTACTGCCCCCTGAACATGACAAGGTTCATTTTTTTCTCTTGAATAGTGAAAATCTTACAGCTTTGTGTCTGTGACTGATTTTAGTGGGGGAAAAGAAGAATAAGAGAAATCCTATTGAGGTTCCAGCACTATGTGTGTTAATAATGTGTTTATTTATATGGGTTGGCAGAGTTTTTCCCCAAAGACCTGAGCATATTTGTTTTCATTCTGCTATAGATGAGCACAAAAGATAAAGGAGAGTATTGTATTAAGAGAAGACTACAGAGTAGTGAGATATTAAAAGGTTGATTGAGGAAAAATGTAAACACTAAGTACAGTGAGGAAAATAAGTATTTGAACACACTGCGAATTTGCAAGTTCTCCCACTTAGAAATCATGGAGGGGTCTGAAATTTTCATCTTAGGTGCATGTCCACTGTGAGAGACATAATCTAAAAGAAAAAATCCAGAAATCACAATGTATGATTTTTGAATAATTTATTTGTGTGTTACTGCTTTCTAAGTGGGAGAACTTGCAAATTCGCAGGGTGTTCAAACACTTATTTTCCTCACTGTATGTGAAATAACAACAGACAGAGAAAATAAAGACGACCAGTCATGAAATTAGTGAAAAAATACTGAACTAAAGTGAACTAATGCTGTTAAATTATAACACTGCTCAGAATGATGGGTGTGATTTTATGCAGCTTTTTATGGAGCTCTGTAATGGTATATGACAGGCCGAGATGTGAGAGCTATAAACTGTGGCAGAGAGGTTATCGTGATGACCTCAGCAGCCAACATATGAGAAGTGTGTGTGTGTGTGTGACCACTACAGGGCTTCTGAGCACTTGAACATGGCATGAGGTGAGTGCATGGGCCAGCTGCTGTCAGTCACAGACACACACACATACTCATACAGAGGGACAGATTCTGGGCTGCATATGAAAGTATTGAGGACTATGTTTTCCTGGAGGATCATGGCTGTAACTGCCTCTCGAAACCATTACAGAGAGATAATGACCTCTGATCCCAATACTGCCCACATGCCAGCACTGCCACTCACACCAGCTCAGCATTACCACACTGCCTCCATCCCCACTAGAGAAAAGACACTGCATGTATCAGTGCTATAGGGAATTTAAACTGTAATAGTCTATATACCAGTGGAGTATTACAAATATACTATAGCAACATCAGTTAGACCTACTAAACATCTATCCTGTACATTACTGTTCAAGACTGTAGCTGTTGCTCAATTAGTTTTAGTCATAATCCAGAACAAGAGTCACAGATTTATTTGAGTGGCTTGGTGGTGGTATTGTAGTGTTGCTGGAGGTTTTCTACATCAGGTTCCTTGCTAGACTGAGAGTGGTCCACTAGCCAAAATATCCAGTCAAGTGCATCTCTGTGGCCAGAATCTGATCAGGTTCTAGATCCAGGTCATGGATCTTATCCACAAAGCGTTAGGAGGGCTCCAGGTTTTCATTATCATAAAGCAGAAGCTCACCTCATTCTACTTTTTTAATCAGCTTGTCTCTGTCTTCAAAATTATGTTTTGTAACAGAAGATTGGGAGTCGGACCACATAAGCCCTTTTTATACCCCTCCGTCCCTCTACTTACCTACTCATCATGAGAAAACCTTTGCAGCCACCACTGCCCCTGCACCTATTTATTCTTTTCTGTTTTCCTCAATCCTCTGTCATACAACAGGGAGGTGGTCCAGCCTTAGGCTCCAGAGACCCCTCCTCCACCCATAAACTAATCATTATGTGGTCCATTCATAGCAAACAATTGGTTATACGAGACACACTTCTTCTTGGTTGTAATGAAAGCTGTCACTTTGAGGATAAGAATAGTGACCCTGATCTTGAACTTCTTTAGATTTTCACCACAGAATGGCACCTGATTGGATATTTTGGGATCACTCTCAGTGTAGCAGGGATCCTGATGTGCCAATGCCAGTAACACTGCTGTGCTTAGAATGGCCAGCTTCTCAAATAATGTCTGCTCAACCGTGGGCCTGTGTTCAGAATGAGGTAGAGTTACTAAAGAATTTAGCATAACACATGGGATATAAACTGAACATTGTACATTCATAACAGTAAGGCAGGAGTAGCTCATATACTGGACACTGAGAGGAAGGTGAGGGTTTGTAATAAAGTAGATGCTAAGTGTCAGACTATCAGACTAGCAGTAATGTACTTGAATTGATTTTAGAAACCTTTTTTCTGAAGACTTTATCAGTGGTGTGCAGGGAATACACCACACTTGCAATGTTTAACCAAAAAGAAATCAATATTTATTTCCAGAGTTGTAGTAAGAAAAAATGTGAAGTATGATTTTTTAAAAAGTTTCCATTATTTATTTGTTTTTTTTTTCCACTTAGGATTCTCATGCAGTACTTCAGGAATGTGCCTATGGTGCTGAAAGCAGCTAGATAATTATAAGATCAAGTCTGCACTGACAGAGTAGAAGAGAAAGAGAGAGCTCGTACATTTGACCATGACCATGTAGACGTCAATAGTGCAGATGGGTGGCTGGGGCAGTCTTTCTCCTTTCTCCAAAAGGTCTGGAATTTCCCGTGTGGGAATCCCATCATACGGCTTCCCCCCAAACGTCATCAGCTCCCAGATAGTCACCCCTGAAAGACAAAAATATAATTCAAACAACTTGACATAAATTGCATGACTAGTATGTGCCTGAGTATGTTGAGCCATACGCTCACTTTACACTGAATGAACATTATACAATGATCAGTGCATTCAAATAATTAAAACAAGCAGTCATTAAATGCATAACATTTATAAGGAGTTTGACCCTAAATTTTGAGACTTTTTTTTATTAACCCCCTGATTTTTTCTAATGTAATTTAGTGGCCAATTAACCCGCCCCTTTTATTAACTCTCCATACCACTATCACTTGCAATGTCCCCGACTCTCTTGGGAAGGGGGCATATGAGCGCAAGCCTCCTCCGACACCAGTGCCGTCAAGCCCCTTTTATCTGAACTGCTGGCGATACATCACTGCTGGGCAGCTAGCGTGCTCTAAGGAAAGCGCACATCGCCAGTTCTGCTGGATCGCCCGGCAGACACCCGTGTTGTTTTGTTTTTATAGTGTTAGGGAGAGTGCGCCATCTTGCTTAACCGAAGAGAGAGCACGGCCAATTCTGCTCTCGAGGCCTCTGCTGTCGATATCACTCAAAAACAGCATGATCAGGAATCAAACTCGTGATCCTCGGATCCTCAGCACCTTAGTCTGCTGAGACACTTGGGGCCGAGACTCGTTTTAAAAAGCAGTGCATATTGTTACAGCTGTGTGAGTGGACAAAATGAGTAATTTATTACATTCAATAAAATTTTCCTCATGTCAATGCAGTGTTCACAAGAACTTGAAATAAAAAGGG
Source organism: Crenuchus spilurus (assembly GCA_036984385.1). Lineage (NCBI taxonomy): Eukaryota > Metazoa > Chordata > Actinopteri > Characiformes > Crenuchidae > Crenuchus > Crenuchus spilurus. The sequence goes on along the minus strand of BRDA01002619.1, from coordinate 109,002 downwards.
TGAGTAGGAAAATAATGCAATGTCTATTGAGTGCAACAGTGGCTGCACAAGATTAAGATCCACCAATTTTTGCCAATGTTTTTTCCACACAACGGAATTTGACCTTCGCATTTAACCCATCCATGTAGACACTAGGCTGTGAGAATTTGTGCCGAAGCGGTGGGCAGCCCTTATCCACCGGCGCCCAGAGAGCAGTTGGGGGATTAGGTGTCTTGCTCAAGGGCACTTCAGTCATGTCCTACTTGGGGATCGAACCAGCGACCTTCCGGTCACAAGACCACATCCTTACCACTAGGCCATGGCTGCCCCCCAACATGTCTGACAACAACTTTACCATTTAAAAGCAACAGTGTCTGTGAAGCTGGGCTTCAGGCTGCACTAATATGAATGGCTTTAAGGGTGAAATAAGTTAATATTGTTACTTTTGTAAATAATTTATCAAGTTAACAAATTAGCATGTTAATGTTGACTCCAGTATCAACAGAATAATAAAAGTGCAATGAGTTACTATTACTTTTCACTGGCATTCTGAATCTGACCTGGACTTTCTTCCATTCATTTTGATGGGAAACAATGAAAATGGCAGAAATGAAATTTTTTCTGCAACGTTTCATCAGATTCAAATCAATACAAAATCAACCCTTTCACCACAAATGTGCTAATAAACGTTTCCAGCTTCAATGAGCTGCAAATGAACAATGTGAAAAGAAAACATATCAAGGTGTGAGACCTAGCAGGACTAAAGGTGTAAATGTTAGTACTGTAACTGGCATTCATCTTACCATAACTCCAGACATCACTCTGGTGTGTGAATTTCCTGTAGTGGATACACTCTAAAGCCATCCACTTGATAGGCATCTGGAGAAAGACGTCATCGGGAAGATTGAGTAGGATTCTGCATAGCTCATCCTGTATACAACAATCATCAACTTTCACTCAAGATTGTAATATAAAATGAAATATTAAGGGATGTAGAAAGCATTCAACTGGTTGCCTTTGTTTATTAGCAGTTGAAATATATCCCTAGACATCTGCAATAGTACACATGACTTGAGGCACTGCAGACAAATTAGGCAGTCAGTCTTAGATGTTCCCCCATCTCTGCGCTCTTAATCAAACCTTTTCCCTAAACCCAAACACGCCGCTAAATGCAGCTGTCAAAGTCAGAATATAGCAAACTGGTTGGGCTGTCTGTGTCTCTGGGCAACAAGCTTAGCTTAAAAGAGTTTTACGAGTAGGTGAAAGAGTCTCGCCTCAGAGAACACAAACATTTCAGAATCAAAATTACAGACAGTTAGGGCTATATGGGCAGGTTTGATTTCGCCAGGCGGCTTTATTGATTTCTACATGGGAGAGCAGGTAGGTGACTGGTTTCTATTTACCAAAGCAGCATGAAGCCACACGCTCACTAAGCAGTTCAAAGGCCAGAATTGAAGTTTGAGAGAGTAGAAATGGATGGAGTTAGAGCTGGAAGTAGAGTTTTTTTTTAGATGGGCATATTTAAATAAACATGACTCAGATATGCCAAATATAATACATTAAGTTGATATATTGAAGCTAGTAAATGATCTAGTTTACTGATGTAACTTCCTTTAGGCATATTTAGGGATGTTCACTGTCCAAAGAAAAACAAGTATCTCATGGTACATGTATGGCCCCACTGCAGTACACTTCAGTAACCAATCAGAATCAAAATCAACCAAGCAAGTACTGATGCTGGAGCTGGTGATCACATGGGACAGCGACTTTGAAAATAAAGCCTCCAGGTATGCAGGACCAGTCAGGATGAACAACGAGATGTAGCTCAGTAGAAGGATATAGTGGATTCTCAGCCTGTTCTTTAGTTCAAAACTTCAGCAATTTGAGGGAAAGAGGAAGAGAACAGCCATCATGGCAGGGAGGGCCTTAAGATGACTGGAAGAGAGAAGCCATAGTGTCATAAGTTGCAAGCTATCTGAACACAGGTGAGGGTATGAGCTGCTTTTGTGTCAGCGGGAGCTGGGGATTTCAAGAAAATCACTGAAGATAGGTTCAGAGGCATCAGTCAATGTATGTACGCAGCTAATGAGATTATATTCAGAGCAATTTTAGAATATGATCATCGAATTGTCACACAATGCAAAAGACATGCTGAGGTCACATTACGCAGTTCAGGTCTTAAGTTCAAGTCCCCATCTGGGTGGAGTTTCCATGTCCTCCATGCGTCTGCACCCAGTGATGGATTGGCGCCATTTCCTGGGCTTGGCTAGGATAGTCTATAATGCCCTGCCCTGCACCTGGGACTAACCACAACCCTGATCAGGATGAAGGGGATAAGATAATGGATGGATGGATGTAACGTCTTATTTGAATACTGACTTAACTGAATGGAAGCTAAAAGTTTTACTTTGCATTTATTTAAACAACAACACTCATTCTTAATTGGTATTGTGAGAGAGAGGAAGAGAGAGAGGGAGGGCGGAATGTGGAGTTGAGGAAAGGGGCAGAGGAAGTGTGTGACTATGGATAGAGGAAAGAGCATCCTCGTGAGACAGCTAATTTACAAGTTGATTATGTAGCGAGCTCAGTAAATCCGGCAGTAAATTAACCTGTCACAGCAAACCTGTGTTCTAAAACCAAGAGACCATCAAGTGATGAATATTAAGTGCACCACATCTAATGGTTACTTCAAAACAATATCAGCAATATCAGATTAACTTGTTTTTCTGTCAGACGCCGAGAGTGCACCTGCTAACTCCCAGAACGTTCCGGAGCCAACCTGCCAACTGCTGAATCAACTGCTGGGCAGAAACATAGCCGAGAGACACTGACCTTCCCTCCGTCCGCATTGTACTCTTTCTCATCTCCGTCCAGAAGCCGTGCCAGCCCAAAGTCTGTGATCTTGATGTGGGTGGGTGACTTTACCAGGACGTTCCTTGCTGCCAAGTCCCTGTGCACGAGTCTCCTCTCCTCTAGAAACATCATGCCCTGAAAAAGGTCAGCACAGAGTCAGACAGGAATCAGACCAAATGAAGGAGCTTAATTACGTCTTGGCTTGTATGTATGCTTAAAATAAATTTAGACCTTTTATGTCATTCTGTAGTTTGTCAATGATAAAGTTTCCATACAAAAACAAACATAGCTCTTCTATGACACTGCTCTTAACATTCATATGGTATCTTTATGGAGCTTTATGTACAGTCTAAAAAGCAGAATGTGCCATAAACGTACATATTTCTCAAGAAGGTCTCATAAAATGTGTGGATTCTAAGGAGCGATTTTGCTGCACATCTGTTTTCTCCAACTTGATCTTATAACAACCTGTGACATCTTAACCCCTTAAAATCCCAGCCTTTGTACATATTAAGGCTTATTATTCAGTAACCACAGCAACGTCCGTGCAAACTGGCAGAGTTACAGGTCAGCTGTCATATATGTTATATTCATTACACATAAAGTGACATATTCCAATGTTTTTTTTTAACTAACTTTTTGAATAGTTATTTAGTCAAGCTCCAAATGAAATATTCTTACAATGTGAGATTCTTGACTTCTGATGAGCTATAAGCCAAACTGTTCAACAACAACAACAACAACAAAAAAAACTCTTGAAAAGTCACTTGAATTTAAATACAGACCCATTCCAAAAATTTTAATATCATGGAAAAGTTTATTCATTTCCATAATTCCATTCAAAAAGTTCAACTATCATAGATTATAGATTCAGGGCCCACAATTTAAACAATTTCAAGTTTTTAAAAGTATTTGAAAGTTTAACTTTTTGAATAGAATTATGGAAATGAATAAACTTTTCCATGATATTTTAAATTTTTGGAATGGCTCTGTATATAAAAATATGACATTTTATATTATATATAAAATTAACAAACTTTCAGAATATAATTTTTGGAGATGCACTAGTACTACTATCCATGATCAGCATGACTGTGGAAGCAACTATCATCATCATCATAGAGTAGCTACACTATTTAGTAGACATTCTCACATAAATAAGTCTGAGCATTGTGCTCTTTTAACTTTCTAGCCTAAATTTTCCAAATAGGATGAGAAACCAGCATTTGAAGAGTAAGAAAGTAAAGAATGTTCGTAGGGAAATCATTGCGCCATTATGTTTCCTTTGGCACACGTTTCAGGGACATTTTATAGAGCAATTAAACTGAAGGAGATAAAAAAGCAGAGCTGGAGTCATGCTATAATTAATGGAGATGGTTTGTGGCGATAAGGTCCGAGCCTCGCTCTCACCCTGCCAGGCAATTCTCAGCCTCGGCCGTGTTTCTGCGCGAGTGATGAAAACTACACACATTGATTTTCTGGAGGAACAAACAATGCATGTAATTGATTTAAGTGTGATCTGCAGCGTGGAGGCCTTTTTCTGCAGAAGCGTTCTTCTTTTGTGAGAAAACAGCCGCTCCTCCGCTTCCACCATCGCAGCTTTCAAGTGCCCTTGAGCTGCAGGCCAGAAGAAATTTAAATTGTAATGTGATTGGTGGAGGAAGGGGACTGAAAAGCTGTCTGAATGCAGGAGCTGCTGATCCAGAAATCTGAGCACACAGCTCACAAAAAAATCCAGAGAACAAATGATAGTTTTTTTCTGATGTGAGTGGACGGTGCGTGTGCACAATACGGCAGATTTTGATTTGCTTGAAAATAAAAAGTGATAAACTATAAACTAAGGGACATGGTGGTTTTTTTTTTTTAGATTATAGTCTGGTACAATCAGGTGAGCACCAGATACTATTAGGTGAGCACCTGAAACTATCTGGTGCTCACCTGATACTATTAGGTGCTCACCTGATACTACATGGTCTGTCATTTGTTTTTTTTTTAACCTAGGGATATTAGATTTTTTTTTTTTTTTTGTGGTACAGGGACTATCATAGTCCACTCGTGGATTATCATAGTCCACTCGTGGTCTATCAAAGTCCACGAGTGGATTATCATAGACCACGAGTGGACTAACATGGTCTGATATTAGATTTTTTTTTTTTGG
>BRDA01002619.1:50766-87393 GCA_036984385.1 Crenuchus spilurus | reverse complement strand
AGAGAGAGAGAGAGAGAGAGAAGAGAGAGAGAGAGAGAGAGAGAGAGAGAATGAGAGAGAGAGAGAGAGAGAGAGTGCTTGGTTCCTGTACGTCACACTTCAATGCCAATTCAATTGGGCTCTGACTGGCAGAATACCAATCAGCTTACTCGCAGTGACAAAGGGAGGAGTCAAAGTCAGAACGAGATGCAAAAGTTTGGGGACATCAATACATAGCAATTTCTCACCTTTCTTTTTCAATCTAGTCTTCAAAGCACACATCAGAAATCTTTTGACTCAAAGGTGGTTTAAACAACAAATCTGTTAAGTACCAAATTATTTCTAAGGTACCATCTCTACTATCACAAATATGTACACGTGTCATGTGCTTTTCTTCATCATAAACATTTCGTAGCCTGTAATCTGTTACATTTTCAATCTGATGGTGAAAACATGCTCATTTCTATTAAAACAAATTGAAAACCCAACTTCACATGCATGAGGGTTCAAGAAAACGCAGTTATTAGATCCGTCCTCTAGGCATGAGCAGTCTAAATCTGACAGACTGGACTCCTGATGCCTGACGGACGAGCAGATAAAAAGGTTTTCCAACAGAACCCATCAAATTTGATACGTAACAACAAGACACGCTCAATTACAGAAGTTGGAGAAGATGGTAAAAACACCCCATTTTCACTCATTTCGGATTCTATACTGGAAGTGAATCTACCGGCTGACCCTCGGGCTTTGCTTTACAGCATGGTGTCTCATTTCTGTTGCGTCTGAAATGGTGACATTGGGTCAAAACACAAGTCAACACATGCCCTTGTGCTGGCAAAGTGGGCTGCCCTGGCATGGGGCACAGGGCACCAGATGGGGCTGGTAATACACTTGGCATGAGGGCGGTGGTTCGCACACTCTTTTCTCCTCCAGGTGGGACACAGAGACCTGGTGGCCCATGGAGGAGATGGGGGAGGGGGGCCAAGTTCATTAACAACCCAGCGAGGGGCACACGTGAGAGGGAAAGGGGCAGAGAGCCTCACCCTCATCCAACATGCACACTTCATCTGTCCTCTAACATGACCCACAAGCAAGAAAACACATGATGTAGATATTAGTGTGTATCTGTGATGGTGTGTGGGTGTTGGTTATGGTTTAGAAGGACATGCAGTAATGAGAATGAACTTAGACATAAACAAGTGTAATGAGAACTGGTAAAGTACAGGCCACTGGTGACTCTGGTACTGGTTAATAATGCTATTTTCCTACTTGTGCAGTCATAGTACTCTGAGTATTGATTGATCACAAGCCTAATGACATGAGAGGAAATATTATCAAGCTACATTTTAAGACATGTCTTATTTTCCTACCCCTCGATTTGCTGCTTAGTTGCCTTTGATATCTTTCTACTCTTCTGCGTACCAGCATTTCCCAGGAATATATACAGTATGTACAGTTCTAGATTTGTAGCTCTAGAAGAAAGTGAAAAATGTGCACGGGAAGTCTGTAACAGGAAGTGTCCTGAGTGGAGTTCTGTAAGCAGGGGTGAGCCATGAGGGAGACAGAAGCAGCGTAGAGTACAAACCTATAATGGACGCCAGATTGTGACACATACAGGGCACATAAACATGAGGGTAAACGTGCAGGGCTGTGAACTTCACTCGAGACAGGTGCAGACAGTCACACATAACAAGACCTGATGTGACTGGACACAAATGCACATGGCAAACACGTGACAGACACAGATGGAGTGGTGGGCATGACCCGAGATGCCTCATCAGGTGAAAAGGTCACGTCTCTTGTTTTCTACCTTTTTTCAAACCTCAACAAAAATACAGTAAAAATAACGTGAAACATACTTTTCTGTCTTGGTGTGAATGTGTTTATGTATGTGGGTGTTTGTGCCCAGTGATGGACTGGCACGCTGTCCTGGGCTTAGCTAAGATGTGTAATGCCCTGCCCTGCACCTGGTGACCCTGACCTGGATTAAGCAGAAGATGATGGATGGATGAATAGATGGATGTGTATACAGTATGTAACTGATTGTGATATTTGAGTTTGCTCAAATTTGATCTCTTGGTAAATCTCTGCTACAACAAAATAACTGTGTGTGCACAGTAAATCTGCCAGTGTTAAATCAACACTATTAGAGTTAAATTAACACTGAGAGTGTTACATTTTGACACCCTCAGTGTTAATTTAACTCTAATAGTGTTGATTTAACACTGGTAGATTTACTGTGTGTGTGTGTGTATGTATGTGCACATGTGTGCGCCCAGTGATGGATTGGCACCTTGTCCTGGGCTCAGTTGAATAGTGTAATGCCCTGCCCTGTGCCCAGTGATGGGGTAGGGGACTAACCTGATAAAGATTAAGCAGGTGTGATGATGGATTGATGGAGATAAATGATCCATAAACATTTTTTAGGCTTACCCTGGCACCACGGAGGTTTAGGTTTTGACATTTGCTGGAGTAATTCTTCTGTTGTGCCCACCTTCGCTTATGTCACCATCATTGGAATATCATTTTCACTGAAGCATTTCATTCTTGGGTATTTTGGATCAGATGTTTTGTGCTTCCATTGACCTCACCACTTAAAACTGAACTGAATACTGACTATTGATTTTTTTATCAAGCTTTTCTTAATCAATGATGGCAACAGCAGTGTGACTAATTGGAATACAAAGCTATCATTGTCTACATCATTAGAAACATTCACGCAGTGATATCACTGGTCCTACAGTAGTAGGTCCCACCTACTACACAGGTAGAGTTACAGGCTGTTCTGTCAACACAACACTGACACTGATATGGTAGTAGTTCTGCTGCTTTTACACACATCAGTGTCAGCACTAGCCAAACTGGTTCACCACCCAGAAATAGAAGAGAAGTGGTCAGAAACATATTACTGGCTAAGAAATAGAGCAGGGATCTCTAACTCCAGTCTTGGAGGATTGGAATCCAGTAACCACAGCCCTCTAGGACTGATGTTTGAAACGCCTGGGCTAGAGGATGACTAACAAACTGTGCATCAACACTTGGGCTATAATCTCTAACTGTAAACCAGCAACATGAAGTGGACAATGACTCAGTCAAAATAGTGCTGTTCCTGGAAAGCCTCAATCAACCTCCAGTGCAAGCTACCTTCAGCCTCACAGGGATGAAAGTTTCCAAGGATCACAGGGTGTCACAGTGGAGCATAGACAATGAATTTGGGCAACTGAGGGAGAGAAGCTTGATGAGAAATAAAATGTATACAACAAGAGCAGATGGATTCTCAAGGTCAAAATGAACATGCTTGTACTTTGAAGAGGGCCTACAGCACACTGGAGTGATGTACTAGCCTCTTTTAACAAGCAAATTCAGTAGTGCATTACCTACGTCAGCCCTATAATGTGCACTCTGCTTGTGCTGTAGAAGACCTTGATGATGAAAGGTGACTTTTAATGCCGATCTGCAAGCAGCTTTGCTCTTTCAAGGCTGGGGTTCAGTGTCTACTATAGTAAAGTAATGCAGTACTTAATTTGCTCCTCATTTTGAGCCAGCTACACTCCAGGATCACCAAAATTATATGAACATATCTTTATGTTAAGTACTAATTAAAGAAATAATTAAAAACAGAAGCTTGTAATACAGCACATAGGTAATTGATGTGAAATGGGAACATTAAAATAGGACTTTCACCATTAAAACATTGAAATTAAAACAACATATAAAAGGCAACCAGAAAGTTATTTTGGGAAAACAAATTGGGAAAGTGGGTTCAGAGCAAATTTTAAATTTTACATCCACACCACTATGCATCATAACATGAAGTGTCATTTGAGAAAATCACGGATTGAGAATTTAGCAAATATTTAGTTTCAATGAACTCAATTTGCCATGTACCCCAGGTATAGTCATGTGTGGAGTCCACATTCTGATTCCTTAGTTTAGTACTGGAGATGCAAGGTTTACATTGCTATCTAGAACTCAATACGCACCTAAAAAGTCCAACTGGTGTATAAATAATACTCACGACCAGACAAAAATTAATTACAGACTTTTTAGTGTTTTTTTCTCCTCCCCATCACTTTTGCAATGTCCCTGACTCTAGGAGGGTGAAGTCAAGCACAAGCCTCCTCCGTTGCGTGTGATGCAGCCACCTCCTCTCTTTGAACTACTGCTGATACTCCGTCACTGGGGAGCCAATGCGCTTGGAGGAAAGCGCAGGATTCCCAGCTCTGAATTAACCAATCAGTAGACGCCTGAGCCAGCGGACATTGCGATGTGAAAGTGATAGGGAGAAAGAGCGCCATCTATCCGCCCAGAGAGAGCACTGCCAATGTTGCTCTCTTGGGCAAACAGCATGACCGGGATTCATAGTGTCAGTGTCTTAGCCTGCTGAGCCACTCGGGGCCCCTTGTTAGTGTGTTTTAAGACACATACCAATGGCATGAAATTGATAAATCTTTAGCAGTCACTTCAGACAGCAGCAGGGCAGGTCGAAGACTGATCATAGATCAGATTACTATGTAGTTATGAAGGTCATTATGCTGAAAACTGTAGATCAGCACTTTCTGTTCTCATTTGATGGTGACTGCGTTCAGCTATACAACTTTAATGCCACTTTTATTGCTCACAGTTAGTCATACTGTGTCCTAAACCACACTGACTGTCCACGCCCCTTTCATATCACATAATGGAACAGTGTGAAAATAGGCAGGAAAAGATGAGACAGCTTTTTCAGCGTTTTGATGTGTCACAAATGGGTTCTGTATTGAGAGCATGAGTGGACCCTCAGCTAAAAATCACAGCAAAGAAGCTTTGATACAAACAGCAGTCAAAGGAAGTAGAATGACATCGTTTGTTCTTTTTATTCTCTCTCTCACAAACACTCATACACTCTGCTAGATGTTGTCACTCTTTTTCTGGAACTCTTTGCTAATTGGACCTCACGTCCACCAATTTACAGCTCAATTTGTCAGGCCTGGGAGCGTTTTGCTCTGGGTGCCACTCGTGATGTCTGTGTCAGCAGTACATAAACTATTCAGCAATAAAAAAGGAAAAAAAGCCTTTGGCAGTAGGGCGAAGCTTATAGTAGTTGGTGCTTAATGAAAGACCGCAGTCTATTAAAATCTCTTTAGACTGAAGAAATAATTAACTATAATATGAAAGTGATACTAATGATGACCATAATCATAAGCTCTGTCATCATAGCATCATTTGAAATGACATAATTGAAGGGCTCTCTCTATGAGGTCTGATTGATCAGCACAAATGAGAGTGCAGATCATTTCAAGGAAACATGAAACACAGTCACTGCTCTGAAGAGGACTGTATACGTGATGCAACTGATTTGATACAGAAACATGTTATTAAATTAAGTAATGAAATCCAGCTGTGTGTATACATGTGGTGTTGTATTTAGTACTTTGTGAGGACAAAATGTCTATTTTTATCATTGTGGGGGCATTTGAGGATGAGAATATTTTTATTTGTGCCCACACAAAGGCTAACAGCGCACATTCCTGCTTTGCAGGGCTTAAAAGGCACTGTGACACAGAGAAGCCATAAACGAGGCGGAGTTCAGTGACTAAGGGATAATGATGCAAACAAATGAAGCTCTTTCACAACAAATGATTTTACATGGGTGCAATTTTACTGCAACTAAAAAATAGGAAACAACCATTAGTGGGCTTTCACAGACATGATGGAGGTTACGTTCACCACCATCAATGTGCAGCATCCACGTGGATAATGCAGTGGTAGCCACAACACAGAACTCTCACCACACATTAGCTATTAGACAGAGAGGTGAGAAGAGACTAAGCCAGATGAAGATGAGGATGATCAGGAGTGGGGAATTTAGCCAGGACATCAGGATAACACCTCTACTCTTTTATAGGACTACCTTCTGTTGTCCCTACTTCCAGCAGCCACACTCAAGGTTTTCTTTTGGAGGTCTCCCATCCAAGTACCAACCAGACCCAGACCTGCTTAGCTCCAGTGGATTTGTATGTTTGTTGTGTTGGTGCTATGACTGCTCTTCAGTAAAGGATAATTAAGAAAAAGATGTACATGTTCTTTCAGCTTAATGTATTCATATTCTGTACAAAGCAAGGCCTGGATATGAAAGCACCATTCTGCTGAAGCTAAGGCAGGGTGATCCCTAGAAGAAAACTTACTATAAATATTCGGTTACATCCAATAAACTCTTCATGAACCAGCCAGGCATACTTCCTTATGTTTATGTCTTGAGGGTGTGAGGATGTGTGTGTATGTGTATGAGGTGTGGGCTGTTGTTTACTGAAGCTGAGTGAGGCCTGTCTCTCCTCAGGCTGAGGTAAATAGGGCCCGGCCGTTTTCTTGTCTCTCAGCACAGCTCTGTGTGCTGGCATGTCACAGAAGGGTAGGGCTGACCAATCAATATTGTAGTTTGCTCTTTGAGGATTGTGTGTGTGTGTGTGTGTGTGTGTGTGTGACAGAGAGAAAGAGAAAGAGAAAGAGAGAGGGTTCAGTTACCCACTACTCCTCTGAGAGAGGTCTAGTTTGCTATTCACAATACGAACGTTTGCCACTAAGGTGCCAATGATAAGGGCATCATCAGTGGTGTGACTTCCTATGAAGATTAATTGGGGACTCGAAATTACAATTTTTTGAAAACTAGTTATAAGTAGTTACACAATCCTGATTAATAACTTAATTCATTTGGAGATATTTGGTGGCTGTGGCCTCGTGGTTAGTGATCTTCTCTTGTGATTGGAAGGTTGCCCGGTTCGATCCCAGGCAGGTCATAACTGATGTGCCGTTGAGCAAGGCACCTAAGCCCCAACTGCTCCCCGGGTGCCATGGATAGGGCTGCCCACCGCTTTGGGCACATGTTCACAGCCTAGTGTGTTAGTGTGTGTTTCACTGCATGGATGGGTTAAATGTGGAGGTCAAACTCCATTGTGTACAACCACATTGGCAAAAAGTTTAAATTTAATATGGGAGAAATCCATCTTGTTCCTAATGTGAGTAATATGATTGAATACTTCAACTCTTATAAGTCTAAAGTTATTGTCTTTGGATTGTACATTAAACACACAATACATACATATTTATATACTATTACATAACTAACTGCACACACAATCTCCTTTCTGTTGGACAGGTTCAAGTCTGCAGAAAAATGTTGGTACACGCATACATTAAAAAGATATCATCCACCCCTTCAGCAGAGTAGGGTTTTAATTATAATTTTTTTTTTTGTTGACAATTTTCACCCTTTCCCAATGTAGTAGTCGCCAATTAACCCAACCCATTAGTGGTTCTCCCCATCACTTTGCATTTTCCTTGATTCTAGGAGGGTGAAGACATGCACATGCGTCCTCCGTTGCGTGCGATACAGTCACTGCCTATTTCAAACTACCGCTTGAAACAGCATCACTGGGGAGCCAACGCGCTCACAGGAAAGTGCAGGGTCTCTAGTTTCAAATGGACCAATCATTAGACGCCCGAGCCAGCAAACATTCCAATGTGAAAGTGATAGGGAGAGTGAGAGCGCCATCTAACCGCCAAGAGAGAGCACTGCCAATTTTTGCTCTCTTGGGCCTCGGCTGTTGATGGCAAACAGCATGACCGAGATTCGAACTCGCGATCCTCTGGTCATAGTGTCAGCGTCTTAGCCTGCGGAACCACCCGGGGTCCCAACTTTAATATAAGTAAGAAACAAAATAAAATGAAACATGTTGTTAGGTATCACAGACATTTACTGTGAAGAAGTCACTTATTCCAGCATTTCTCATCTTCAGTCCTCAAATAACTCCACTGCTTTTGTAGGGTCTTTGCCAAAAGCACACCTGACTCATTATGGTTAAAGCTTGATGAACATCAGGTGCATTCTGGCTGGACTGCGACACACATATACAGTGTTGAGCGTATCTGAGGACAGAAGCTTCAAAACACAACAAAAAGGGTTTGAATTAGTAACAAATCTAGAGTGACTTCTTGGTAACAACACTGTTATTAAGCCGCACTCTGTAAAGCTGATTTTATATTAATTTATATTCATACACTATGGCGACTTGATGGGCTCTCATTTCAAGCTCAAATACGAAAATACCCAATGAAATCATGCTGTTCTCAGATTGCCAATCAGTAATGGAAGACCATCAGTTGCTAATGGAGCTGGTAATGTGATCTGTTCTAATGCTGGTGCATTCAATGTTATTCGAAATTCATTTCTCTGGAATTACCAATAAGGTTAATAATAAAAAGCTGCTAAAATCATATTTTCTGTAGGCTTGTGCCAGTAGATGAAGCCATTTCCATCACTGATGCCTGACAGACATCACAATGTTGAGGGAGTATCATGATGCCACCCAAACCCAATATTGAAAGATAAGCATAAAATAAAGTATATAAATCCCATAGTACCTCACCACTGATGTCATCATCCATTGAAATATTTCCTTGTAGATATTTTTAGATGCCAGTTTGGAAGACATTTCCAAATATAGGTGTGTTCTTGCTTTCAGGATTGCTGCATTAATTTCATTTTACTTATTAATCAACAAGCATTAGAAACTAATTTCCACATAAATTGTATCATTTACATGCAGCATGAAGACAACAAAGGCCAGCTTTAGTGCACATCTGGCTCAACTCAAACTCTCATGAAAGCTGAAAAAGTAGAGCATGAAAAAGAGGCGTGTGCGCTACTCTCGATGGAGATGGGTGCGGGGGGGTGGCAAGAAAAGCAGAGCATCAGCTCATATCGCTTGAGGGGGCATGATGCCTCGATTCGGATGCCCTCTTTAACTCGAAAGAATGTGTTGAGCATGTGTGTGTGTGTGTGTGTGTGTGTGAATCAAACAGCTAGACTCAGCTGTGCAGAAATGCAGTTAGTAAGAGAGAAGAGGGACGAATAAGAAGACTGTACAGGAGGGAAGAAGTGCAGGGGTGCAGGTGTGTCCAGATGAACTACCACAGAGAGGAGTGCAATCAAGAGAAAACAAATATCCCTGTAGAAATGACAGATCTGCACACTCTAATGACCTGTCTTCTCCTCTCATCTTCTGTGATGTCATCTGCTGTCCTCTCCTCTCCTGTCTTGCACTGTCCTGTCCTGCCCTCTCCTTCCACTTCTAATCTTGTCCTCTCTCTCTACTCTTGTCCTCATATCTTGTTTTCTCCTCTCCTCTCCTGTTATCCTCTGCTGTCCTGCTCTGCCCTCTCCACTCCTGTCCTCTCCACTTCTCTGCTCTCCTCTCCACTCATCTCTTCTCTTATCATGTACTGTTCTCTCCTCTCCTGCCCTCACCTGCATTATTCTGTCCTCTCAACTCCTGTCCTCTCCTCTCCACTTCTCTGCTCTCCTCTCCCCTCCTCCCCTTTTGTCTCCTCTCCTTTCCTCCCCTGTCCTCTCCTCTACTCTCCAGTTAACAGATGGTTGTCTGTAGTCAGTATGGCTAACTTCAGCTAATGAAAAGCCATCACAATCAAACTGACACATTATGGTTTATAGTTAATTGTGGTGAGGCTGATATAAATGATGTGACAGCAATAAACACACAGCTGAGTGTTCATCTCACTGCCAATCTCATTACACCTGCTCTATAACAGGTCTGCATCAATTAACACATCACTGTTCTTTTTAATGCTCATGCTATGTCCATTTCTATTATTGTTATTGTTATTATTATTATTATTATTATTATTATTATTATTGTATTATTATTAATAATAATAATTCTAGTATTATTATTTTATTATTAATAATAATAATAATTCTATTTTTATTATTATTATTATTTTATTAATAATAATTCTATTATTATTATTACTATTTTTATTATTGTTATTATTATTATTAATAATAATTATATAATTGTAACATAATTGTGTAAATAAATAGATGGATACAGAAATTAATAGCAATACTACATTGAATAACATTTTCATTTATTTATTTATTTAATAATTTATTATTGTTATACAGCTCTGAAAAATAATTAAGAGACCAAATGTACAACCCAGTTTCTAGACCTGAACCTCACTGAAGACATGTGGAATGTGATCAAAAGAAAGATGTACAGTCAAATGCCAACAAACAAAGTCAAGCTGCTAGAATGTTTGTGTCAGTAGTGACATAAAGTCACTCAACAACTCATCAGGATTATTCCACCAAATACTGATTCCTGAACACATTAAAAGTTAAACAGTGTTGTGGGGTTTAAAAGTCAATGCAATGTCCAGTGTGTGCATCAGTGCTGCGTTTGTATGCATAGTCTGACTATAATATGGCCCCTGATACTTCTACTTCAGTGAGTTCATCACAAAGGTCAGGCGATCTCTCCCCGGACCCTCTCCATCTCATCAGCAACAGTTCATTGGTGATTAAACTGAATGGTCACCGTGGGTATCCCAGTAAGTCTATTAAATGAGAGACAGTTCTCGTAAAGTACCTTCTGTTTGATTAGATCAGTAAATTCATTTGATCTGCATAGAACTCGAGACCTTACAGAGATATCAGAAATGTTATTTCTAAAATGTAATTCAGAACAGAGGGAAGAGAGAGAAGAGCTGTGAATCTAACTTTCTAATAGCCAATCAGACTCTTTCACTTTTAAGGCACTTTTTCATGATTTTTCTCTCTCCAAATTCAGTTCATTCGGTCATGTGCGAAAGCTATTTTCAAGCCTGAGAGCAATCCACAGATCTCTGGTCCTCCTAAAATCAAAGGTCTGAAGTTCACTTCAAGTGTCCTGTGCATGTGTGGAAGCTGATCATATTACTGAAGCTGACCAATAACTTTTGCACAGAAATATAGAGAGTGTACAGTGGTGCTTGAAAGTTTGTGAAGCCTATATAATTGTCTATATTTCTGCATAAATGTGACCTAAAACATATTTTTTCATAAGTCCTAAAAATTGATAAAGAGAACCCAGTTAAACAAATGAGACAACAATATTATACTTGGACAAAAATGATGCAATATGACATATTTGTGAGAGGCAAAAGTATGTAAATCTTTGCTTTCAGTATCTGGTGTGACCTCACTTTAAACCAATAACTGCAGCTAAACGTTTGAGTGTTTAATGTTATTATGCTTCAGTACTTGTCTAATAAAACTACACTTTCAGCTCAAGCAAAGGTCATGTAATAAGCTCCTCTGTGGAGTGACTGTACATAAACACAGAGACAAGGTTGTGAAATGTCTCATCCTGGCCTGCATGATTTAAAAGCTTAATGTCTTTTTGTTTGCATGGTGAAATGTTAAGCTTCCCAAAAGTTACTTTGCATTAACCTCCTATGTAACATTTTGCAAACTTGCACATGGAAAACATGGAACTGAAGTCTCTCCTTCATTCAAATATTTGGGAGAATCAAAGCATCAGTTGTTCTGGAGTTGTCTTTGTCTTGCAATAAAGATAAATAAATAAAATAATTCTGTAATTAATTACGTAGAGTAGTTATGATTTGAATTACATTCACATATGATTGGAATTCTGCATCAACATGACAAAAACATGGTCATTTTTAAGGGTTAAACGACAAGGCTTGATTGACTGGACAGAAACAGGAGCCAATATCGGCAGAACCCCCAACTAATGGCATTTCAGTTCTCAGAGGGATGGAGTCTCATCATTCATCAAAACTCACAGTCTAGGAAAAGTCCAATAACCAAGAACTCCTGGATATGGGATTGTAGTGGCAGAAAAACGGCATAGGAGAATAACCAGAATGCATTGGGCCATTAGAAGAATGGACAGTTTGCCCTCCTTTTGTGCCCCAAAGTGAGAAGTCGTTAAAGTGGTAGAGCGTTTACCTCTGGATGAGGGGACAGGTGTATTCTGTCCTTTATCACACACTCACAAAGCATGGAAAACATGCAGGTCTACACACACTGTCCAAGCCCCCAGCAGCAGCAGGCAGTTTAGGTCAAGTAAAGCAATTAAATTGACTCTGGCAGACGCATGCTCCTGACAGGCAGATAATTGAAACTGAGGTGAAACTAAACTGCTGGAGTCCCCGGAACTTCATCTCTTAAAGACCTGAAATGCCTCAGAGCCTGCGGTTCTACTGGAGAATAATAATCTGGATGTATATCTCTTTAAACAGAGGACCAATAAAACATCAGCCGTACTGGACAAATATTCCTATTCAATTGTTTTCTTGTACAACATAATTTTTAGACTCCAACAGATTGTGTATATTATATTCTAATTTTTTAAAATCATGTTTTCATGGGTTTTATGAGCTGGAAGAACAAAATTATGTGAAAAAATAATAAATAAATACTTGAAATCATTTAAATTGTGAGCCATCAATCTATAATCTATGAAAATGTAACTTTTTGAATAGAATTATGGAAATTAATCAACTTTTCCATGATATTCTAATTTTTTAAAATCATGTTTTCATGGGTTTTATGAGCTGGAAGCACAAATTATGTGAAAAAATAATAAATAAATACTTGAAATCATTTAAATTGTGAGCCATCAATCTATAATCTATGAAAATGTAACTTTTTGAATAGAATTATGGAAATTAATCAACTTTTCCATGATATTCTAATTTTTTAAAATCATGTTTTCATGGGTTTTATGAGCTGGAAACACAAATTATGTGAAAAAATAATAAATAAATACTTGAAATCATTTAAATTGTGAGCCATCAATCTATAGTCTATGAAAATGTAACGTTTTGAATAGAATTATGGAAATGAATCAACTTTTCCATGATATTCAAATTTTTTGGAATGGGTCTGTATATATAGAAAGACAAAGGAGAGAAAAAGGGAGAAAAAAGTATGTGTGACTGGCATAATGTTTCATCAGACGAGTGGAATAAAGAAAGAGGAAGTTAATTAGGCACATTAATGTTGGCTGTGATGGGCTGTTTTTTGAACTCTGCAGTGTGGAGAGAACTTCACCTGTCCTAAAACAGTCATCATTCAGAGAGAGAGTCAGAAACACACTGAACTACAAAAGCAAATTACACACTAGCAAAGATAATTAGCCTACATTGTTATAAAAGAATCAAATTCTCTACTGCATTGTTCCTTCATGGTACGTAATAAGGATGGAAAGAACCCAATTGATTGTACTCTTGACCTGCGGGCACTGAAATTTCACATGTAATCACACTGTACGTTTAACACTTGATTATACTACAGCATTTCATCCCAAAACTGTTCAACTACAGCTTACACACGGTTCTCCAAATGCACTGACATATTCAAATACACACTAGACTACAGCTTTGTCTGAAATTATAACCTGAGACTTAATAACACATTTCAGTCATTCACTCTGACTTTCAATAGAGCAAAGTTTTACAGGAGCTTTCAAACCCTCTCAGACCAGTGTGTGTGTGTGTGGTTCAGAATTTAATCCACAAAGATAAACTCATATATTTATATTCATTACACGCTGACATTTTAAGTCTATTTTTTGTCTTAATGTTGTCAGAAATCCAGAATCTCAAATGATTCACATATTTCATTTCATACTTGAGAAAGTTATTATTCAAACATGATCAACATTAAAACAAAGGCTTAAAACACTTCACTGGACTTTCTTTTCTACTTACTGAGCAGAAGGTTTGCTTTTGGTTAGTAAGCTTCATGGCGTGGTTAGGTTAAAGGTTCCGGTTAATGATATGTGGTATAAACAGTCAAATCAAAGGTGTGTGTGTGTGAGTGTGTGCAGACATGAGCAACTATCACCCTCTCTCTCTTACCGCCATCTCGCTCTCACCCACTTCCCCTCTCTCTACCTCGCTTTTCTGCTTCTTCACTCCCCCTTCTTTTTCTCTCGTTTCTTTTCTTTCTCTCCTTTCGTCCATCATTACCCCCCTCTCTCTGTGTGTGTTTGTGTGTGTGTGTGTGTGTGACAGATTATTTGGCTCTGCTGGTCTGCTGTCTCCCAGTGCTGTAGTTTGTATACATTGTGGGACCTGCAGGCCCTTATCTCTCCATTTCCCTTCATCCATCTCTTATTCATCCATCCATCTTTCTCCTTCACTTTACTTATATTGAGTGTTTTAGCTCTGACTAACAAGTTTGACAAGTTTGGCTCTTTTAAGTTTGACTTGGCTGCTCATCATGATCTCTCTCTCTCTCTCTCTCTCTCTCCCTCCCTCAGTCTCTCTCGCTCTCTCCGTCCCTCAGTCTCTCTCGCTCTCTCAATCTCTCTCTCGCTCTCTCAATCTCTCTCTCTCTCACTCTCACTCTCTCTCTCTCAGTCTCTAAATCTGTCTCACTCTCTCTCAATCTCTCTCTCGCTCATTCTGTCTTTCTCTCTCTTTCTCTTTCAATCTCTCATTCTCTCTTTCTCTCTCTCTCTCTGTCTCTCTCGCTCTCTCAATCTCTGTCTCACTCTCTCTCTCACTCTCTCTCTCTCTCTCTCAGTCTCTCTCGCTCTCTAAATCTGTCTCACTCTCTCTCAATCTCTCTCTCGCTCATTCTGTCTTTCTCTCTCTCTCTCTGTCTCTCTCGCTCTCTCAATCTCTCTGTCTCACTCTCTCTCTCACTCTCCCTCTCTCTCACTCTCTCAGTCTCTCTCGCTCTCTAAATCTGTCTCACTCTCTCTCAATCTCTCTCTCGCTCATTCTGTCTTTCTCTCTCTTTCTCTTTCAATCTCTCATTCTCTCTCTCTCTCTCTCTGTCTCTCTCGCTCTCTCAATCTCTCTGTCTCACTCTCTCTCTCTCAGTCTCTCGCTCTCTCAATCTCTCTGTCTCACTCTCTCTCTCTCTCTCTCTGTCTCTCGCTCTCTCAATCTGTCTCACTCTCTCTCTGTCTCTAAATCTCTCTCTCCCTCTTTCTCTCTCCCTCTCTCTCTCTCTCCCTCTCTCTCACTCTCACTCTCTCGCTCTCTCACTCTCTCTCTCTCTCTCTCAGTCTCTCTCACTCTCCCAATCTGTCTCACTCTCTCTTATTTATATATAACGGGTTTAGTGTCAGAGCGTTTATGATGCTGTTCTGAACCAAAATGCAAACAGTCTCTGTGCACCAATACAGTGAAAACAAAACAAAATAAACAAAAACACACATATTATAATATGACAGTGGCTAATGAATCCATCAGACCAAAGAATCCCCCAGCTGAACTACGATTAAGTTGCTCATTTAAATGCAAAATGTAAATGTACATTTTGGCTCATGGGTTTATTTCATCAACTTTTCAAAAGCCAACAGTCAGCATCTCAGCCTTCGCTGCCTATCATTATAGTGTTATCATCATCATCATCATCATCATCAGTGTTATTACTACATGCTTGTCACAGTATCACTGAGGATATTAATACCATCATAGGCGTTTACAGATAATACTCATATCACATCATGAAAGATGTGAGCAATATGAAGATAATCTTTCACATCTTAAACCACTTCATTAAGTAAGACAACAACAATCGTGACAAAGCAGTTAGATAAGAAAGGATGTTTATACTGCAAGGATTACAAATAAAGACAGACTGTGAAAAGAGCTGCTGCTGTAATGATCATTTTGAAGTCTGTGTCTGGTGAAGAACAGAGTTTCTGGCTTTTAGTCAAGCTTCACTGATATTCCAAAATCCAATATCTTTTCTTTTTTTTCTTTTTTATCAAAGGTCTGCCGATTGATCTACAGCTCTTTCTCTAACCCTGTAGGGAGAACAGAGCTAGTCAACTACTCACTGCAGCCCCAAATTGACCTGCTTTAAAAAGACATGCACCGCCGGAGGTCCCAGAACACCAGCGCTGGCCATCAAACTGTCAGTATGACACAAGACAGACATTACAGAGTGTGTATGTGTGTGTTGTGTCAGATTTGATATGTCTCTCAGTCCGTGTGTGAGTGTGAGTCTGTCGGTATTGTGTAAGTGGGTTATTCAGAGTCTGACCTGCCGGCGGAAGGACGGGTCGGGAAGGAGGGGCTTATTAACCTTATTTTAAGAATAACTGGTCACATTTGTACTGCATGTTCATGGAACTACGCTTAGTACTCTACACTGATGCCCTAAATGTAACATTAAAATAACTGAGAAGTGTAAAATGTAAAGGGATGTTAAATAATTCATCCTGTTTTTGTTTGAGAAAGTCCACTGTCAAGCGAAGGCTTTCTACTAGAATTCGAAGCATTGCTGTGAGGATTTGATTGCATTCAGTGGCAAGAATGTTAGTGAGGTCTGGATGTTGATGACCACCCTACCTCATATCCCCAACTCATCCCAAAAGTACTCACTGGGGCTCCAACATTTCAGAGAACACAGTTCCACTGCTTCACAGCTCAATGCTTTATACCCTTCTAGCCCACACTGGCATTTGGCATGTTGCCAATAGATGTTTATCTTCTCCAGAGAGTCCTATTCTATTGGCATTACTTCTGGAGAGGGACTAGACAAGCTGTGTGTGTGGTTTTGCACATCTGTGATATTTGGACATACACAGTAAATCTGCCAGTGTTAAATCAACACTCTTAGAGTTAAATTAACACTGGGAGTGTTACATTTTGACACCCTCAGTGTTAATTTAACTCTAATAGTGTTGATTTAACACTGACATATTTACTATGTATAGAGCAGGGGTGCACACACTTTTTCTCTGTTTCTTACTTGGTCTAGCTCCTTTACTAATTTTTAAACTCTTTCTCCAGTTCAAAAGAAATAAATTGGAGGCTAGCTGGGCAACTTGCAAGCGAGCTAGAGTTTTGCAGCATTTAAGCAGAAATTTAGAATTATTTTGATAATAGTTATACTTGGATGTAAATGGATGGCTTATCACAGACTGGTAGCCGCATGCACACAGACTCAAATGTTTATGTTTTAATATAAAACCTCTGATATTAAAATACGTCTAGCTGACAAAACACAGACAGAACAAACATACATGTTAAGAACTTACAGTGACAGGTGAACACCGACTGCTGGCCAACTTGAAAAATGCCGGCTTACAAGTCCAGACGTTCCATGGAGCGATAGCGGAGACGGCCAATCACATGTTAGCAAGAAATGGCTGAGCCAATCAAACAAGCTTGTGGGTGGTCTAAAGTGAAACTTGATTCAATTTGAGAGGCTTGGAATCCCGCTGGGTCCTAGTGCTCGACCAGTTCCCTGTATGTCAATCAAGTGAGAAGTTTTATAGCGAGGATGGATGATTGGCTGACGTCTATTTTTTAAAATGCCATGTGATCTACCCACTTTGCGATCGACCGGTAGATCGGGATCGACGTATTGTGCACCCTTGATATAGGGCATATGGCTACCACTAGGGGTTATAAGGAGTCTTATTTTTGGGTGTTTAGATAGAAGCATGCAAGCAAGAACTTGTACTCAGCTTTGGATCCATTGGAAATCATCGGTATGCAGCATTTATGCCTGTTTGTGTTTCTGAGGTTTGCGTGCTGGTTTATAGTAAAGGATACTTATGTAAAACATTAAGGCTCATGTTCTTGATTATTACTTAACTGCCTCTATATCTTACATCACTACAGCATTTTATTCCCACTGGGGTGTTGTTAGGGTCCATCTAAATTCCGATTTTTTTTTTTTTTAAAGTGAAAGCAAAATTGTTTATACACTCTCACAAACTACATACACAGCTCAGCAACTTTTCCGACATCATCTACCCCAAGTAATAAACATGACATTAACTTAAATCCTGAATAAATTAAAAACTTTTTTCATTTCAATCAACTTTAAAATCCATTTTAAAATGAAGTTTGCCTATTAATGAATGCCCACTATTAATAATAGACTGATCATATTTATGCTAATAAATAGGAAAGACATGGAACTTCACCTCATTCTGAAAAACACCAGAGGAGAGAAAAGGTGAGAATAAAAAATAAATAAATAAAGAGACAGACAGAGAAGATGACAGACAGGTGAGATTGGCATGCTCTGCCCACCCTGTCAGATTATTTGCTGATTACTCAGCTCATTAAAATTAATCTCATGCCTGATTATTCCATTAATAATCCATTGAGTGAAGGTCTGTCTGAGAGAAGGACATGCTGGAACATCTCAGAGCCATCAACCTGCTGAGAGCAAACACACACACACACAAACCCTGAAGCTGACCCTAAGAATGAGAGGGAGAGAGATGGAGAGAGTGTGAGTAGGAGTGACAGAAAGAGAATAAGCTAGAAAGAGTGCGAGCGAAAGAAATCTCAGTAATTCTAGATATTTTATTCTCAATGGTTTCCATTATCAGATGTCAAGAACATCTTTTTTTGATCTCTTAATTTTAGAACAATAGTGAAAAAATATTAAAATTTTAATTAGTCCAGAGATGAGTTACAAGTGATGATTAGTGATTCTCAGTGTGAGAAGAGAAGGACCCTGAGGTAAAAGTGCTAGTCTGTCTTTCTGCCTGGGTTAGGGTGGGTTGGTGGGTTTGTCCGTCTGTCTATCTATCTATCATGATGGATAGAAAGCATGGACAATGGACCAGCACCTTACCTGGGCCTCCAACACCACACACCTGTAACTGATTAAAGACAGAGCTCCAGGAACAGGATACAACTTTATGGAAAAGAGGGCCTGAGCTAGATTAGAAAGGCCTGAGCTGACAATGTGTAGGGCTGCGAGGAAATGGGTTAAACGCCCATATGACCTTTCCATTGACTCTGAGTAGGCTAAAAGGACTGTAAAAGAACAGGGAAGGTAAGTAGTCAGTATTAGAGCCCTCGTTTGGGGGCCATGGACAGATTTATGTAGATCAGGGGTCACCAACATGGTGCCCACGGGCACCAGGTCGCCCGCAAGGACCACATGAGACGCCCTGTGTTCTAAAAATAGCTCACCATAGCTGTGGAGTCAAATTCATGTGTAAATGAATTAAAATTAAAATAAATCAAATAATAAATTGAAACCAACAGCAACATAAGAGAAAATACTGTAAATATAAGAAGCACATGCTGTCAAATGGAAAAATGTTAAAAAGTAAAACAGGAGGAACCAATCAGATCGAACGCTGTATAGAAAAAAAAGGGGGGAAATGACACAGCAGCACTGTGGTGATCAGCAACTGTCTCCTGTGTTTACACTCACCATACTGATACAGCACGCTGTTCAAAAGTTCCTCCACAGCGTTCAGACTAACTAACATACTGTTCAGAAGTCATATATCTGCAAAGTCCGGAGAGGCAGCCGGTAAGAATCATTAAAATGATAAAAGCGGTTCTTCTGAAGATGTTAGCGCTGTGGCTACGCTAATAGTGACTGCATTAACCCTTTAGCATTTGGACTTGTAGCTTAGTACTTTAAACATTCACTAAAGTGGATCAAAAGCATATTTACTTGTTTAAACAAATATGTTCATAAAGTGTAAAAATGCAGTAAAATGTTAAGAGCAGTTGTATTAAGCACTTAACTGTATCAATATTTTCTGTAATATTCATATATTATTTTTTCTTTCTCTGTAATTATATTAAGGTTTTTCACTTTGAAACTTATGGCCTAAATAAAGGAAACAAAAGGAAAATCCTGATTGGTCACTGAGTGAAAACCAGTTAACCAAATCTCCTGTATTTAGGTCTCTTTCAAGTCAGG
This sequence comes from Crenuchus spilurus, assembly GCA_036984385.1. Classification (NCBI taxonomy): domain Eukaryota; kingdom Metazoa; phylum Chordata; class Actinopteri; order Characiformes; family Crenuchidae; genus Crenuchus; species Crenuchus spilurus. The sequence goes on along the minus strand of BRDA01002619.1, from coordinate 67,907 downwards.
GAATTCTGTGCAAACTGACAATAGCGCCACTTACCAGTGAGCTGCATCACATTTTTTGTAGCTATTCTTTTTTTAGTTCACACTTGCACTGGTGTGAATTTGAAAATAACAATATAAAAATTAACTTTAAAAAATGGTTCATATTAGATTACAGCTTGCTGGTTTCCATGGCAACCATTACCATGGAGACCAGCTTGCAGGTGTAGTGAAGGCGAGGAGATGATTTACGCCCAAAAAAAATGGCAGAAAAAAAAAAGAAAACACAGTGTGTCTCATTTGCGGGTTGACTGTGGCGTTGGCAAAGCGGCACAATGATGAGAGACATTTCAGAACATGTCTTGCAAGCTACCATGCTAGCTACCCACCTGGTAGCGCACTACGAGCAAAAAAAGCCCACAAGTTAATTGCAGGTTTGTTGCAAAAAGGAGTTATTTTTTCAGTCTTGTTATTTCAGAAGTGTGTATAATACTGGTAGCCCTTGCATTAATCAGTACCCAAAAAGTAGCTCTCTGTTTCAAAAAGGTTGGTGACCCATGATGTAGATTATGTGATGCTTTGTAACTGTGATCCTTCTGTAACATGAAAATAAAGTTGCGTTGGGTTGCTTAAATTTTGTTGTGTTGTCTCTATGCTAAGCTGAGCACCTGGTCATTGTGGTCACACCCATTCCCCATCGTTTATTGCTTTTCAAACTGGACTGTGATTCCCTCATTCATAGTGAAAATTGACGTGTGTTTGTGTGTGTGTGTACTCTCTGTTCCAGCGGTGCTAAAAAGTTTGTTTTCTCACGCTCTTTTCTCTGTTTCTACTTGTTCTACACTATTTTTGTTTCTGCTAGCCTCATTAGGAGCAGCCTCAGATTCTTTTAGTCTCATACACACACACACACACACACACACACACCAGCTCTGTCTCAGTGTGTCCGAGACGCTGCCCTCTCAGGGTCTGCGTTTGCAATAAGCTACCTGTAAATAATACATATGATGATGCCCTCCTGGAGCACTGCTTTATCAATAATGCAAACATAGCAAGACAACTTTGCTACAAAAATATCACATTTAGTCTTTTGTCCAACAACTGCTATAGTTACATATACATATATAATAATTATTCTGCTGCTGCACAAGCATTTGGATGTTGTTTAGTAAAAATAAGATTGTATAATAAAGCACATCAATATATAATAATCTAATTCAGTTTATAATGTGCCAGCATAATTCCAACACAGACTCCACTGTCCACTCTTTCTGTCCACTGTCTCATCTAATGTGGTTATTTAATGCTGGCTATATGTGGGTGACATTTCAGCTCAATTTTTCCATTAGCCACTCATGGCTGTGTGTCTGTTCACCCATGCTGGTCATTTATTAACAGCCCACTCCAAACTCCTTCATAAGTTTATCCTGATATTTAATAACATATTCGATTTCTACACTCACCATCCTACACTCGCTATCCATTTTATTAGAAACACCCACCATGTAAGTCCACTCTCTAGCCACTTTATGAGGTCTGCCTACCTTATAGGTCCTCTGTATAAATATACAGTTACAGATTATAGGCCATCTGTTGCTGCGCAATTTATCAGTCAGTCTCTAGCTCATTCATCATTGGTCAGTAGAGCAGTGACAGTGACATGGTACTGGTATGAGTGTATCAGACAGGTCAAATACTGTCACCCAAGTATCACAGTACTGTGTTTTGTGATACAATATTGATTTTCAAAAACACAGCTTATATTTTTAATTAGTGTTGTAATAAATCTTCAGCCATTGGACTTGAGAGGTATGAGTAAGCCACTAAGTTTACCAAAAATGTAACATAAAAAATCATAATATAATACCTAGCTTACAGTATCGCAGTATGTTGTTATTCAGTGTATCACAAAAGTGAGTACACCCCTCACATTTCTGCAGATATTTAAGTATATTTTTTCATGGGACAACACTGCCACAATGACACTGTGACACAATGAAAAGTAGACTGTGTGCAGCTTATATAACAGTGCAAATTTATTCTTCCCTCAACATAACTCAATATACAGCCATTAATGTCTAAACCACATAAAAGTGAGTACACCCCTAAGAGACTACACCACTAAATGTCTAAATTGAGCACTGCTTGTCATTTTCCCTCCAACATGTCATGTGACTCGTTAGTGTTACTAGGTCTCAGGTGTGCATAGGGAGCAGGTGTGTTCAATTTTGTTGTACAGCTCTCACACTCTCTCATATTGGTCACTGAAAGTTCCAACTTGGCACCTCATGGCAAAGAACTGTCTGAGGGTCTTAAAAGATGAATTGTTGCGCTACATGAAGATGGCCAAGGCTACAAGAAGATTGCCAACTCCCTGAAACTGAGTGGCCAAGATCATCCAGCGTTTTAAAAGAGCAGGGTCCACTCAGAACAGACCTCGCGTTGGTCGTCCAAAGAAGCTGAGTGTACGTGCTCAGCGTCACATCCAAATGCTGTCTTTGAAAGATGGACACATGAGTGCTGTCAGCATTGCTGCAGAGATTGAAGAGGTGGGAGGTCAGCCTGTCAGTGCTCAGACCATATGCCACACACTGCACCAAATTGCATGGATGTCACCGCAGAAGGAAGCCTCTTCTGAAGTCTGTACACAAGAAAGCCTGCAAACAGTTTGCTGAAGACATGTCAACAAAAAATGTGGATTACTGGAACCATGTCCTATGATTTACTTTTGTGATACACTGTATATTGAATAATAGCCTCTTTATGATGGAAAGTATTCATCAGGTACCCAACCTTATTAGACACAGTGGTAGAGTTTTGCACACTTCAGTTTCACTGTGAGAGTGGTCCACCACCCAAAATATACCCATCCTCTAGCATCTCTATGGTCAGAAAGTGGCCATTAAAAAAGACTAAAAAATGGCTGACAAACTGTCCAACAGAAGAGCTCCACTGTACACCAGCAAGGTAGAGCTTCAATGTAGAAGTGTCTAATAAAGCGGCCATCAAGTCTACATTTCCAAATGCCATACTAAGGACTGGTTTTAAATCACTTTTTTCCACCTGAGTGATTTTGAATGATGTTGCAAAGCCCACTGCACAACTTTGTAATAGTGAACAATCAAAAGAAGACATTTCAGAAGATAACTCTACAAAGCCAGTGAGACAACTGAAATGCTTGTCATTTTGGCAATTGGCTACTGTAGTTCAGACTGCACTCAGGTCAAGACCATCAATTTGAGTGTATTCCCATCCTCACACAAAAATCAATCACAAGCTCCTTTCACAGCACCTGCCCAAGCATGGTAAAGTAAAGAAAGCCAGAAGGGGGTTACTTTTAAATCATTTGCTTTCACAGCACTGCAAATGGGAGAAGAGTCTGGGATATTTCACAAAATATTTTTTACTCATTACTGATCAGAGCTTTTCTGATGTGCAGGACGCGTCAGACGCTTGGCTTATGAACCACACAAAGAGATGGATGCCTACAGACCTAATGCAGCTCTCGGGAATGAGAGAGAGACACAGAGCAGGCAGACAGAGAATGATAAAGTCCACGGCTGACTTGCAATGCTCTGACTTTTGGCTACTTTGAATTCAAGAAAACATCACTCTGGACAAACTCTGCAGACTTCCACACTCAGAACACTTCCACAATGGTAGAAGTAGTACTTTTCTGCCATGTCAACAGAGCTGAGAGAAGTTAATATTATGTTTTTTAACACCCAGTGAAAACAGAATCTAATCAAATACATAACATACATAATCAATACCATTTTGACTCGTTACTACCCTTCTGACTTCACAATTACAGCACAAATCTCTTCACGCCACACTCTGACCTTACATGACATATATTGCCAGCTGAGCACCCAGAGCAGGATTCATTAACCCTCACAAATCAGGAGTTCTTATTTCTTTCATTTTGTTATATTACAGTTACATTCTGTATCTAGCAGTTTTTAATGCAATAAATTGCATTTTTACCCACAAAAACACTACAAGGACAGCAATGATTTATCAAAAAATCCATTTTGTAGTAACCAAATTTTGTATTCAATTTCTCACCCAATTTCAATGCATCATATCAAATTCACATCAAATTACACCATGCTTTGGTCATTGTTGACAGTTTGTAATTATATTACTATATATTGCACAAATTTTCACTAGTTATAAGGATTTATGATCAGTAAATACTTTTTGAACTCTGAATATGAGCTGCCAGAACACACACAAAGTTCAGTAGTGCTATATTTGTGAGGACACTGCTTTGACTCAATGCTTTGCAATACAGTAGCTAACTAAGGCCTGGTTCACATCTAATGTAGATGCAGATGTGGGATGACACATGCACTGTAGTACCAGACAGATTTCTTCATGTTCATACCTCTTATGCCACAGTCCCTGGCAATTGCATACTTTGCCAGCAGAGTTGGGGTGGCGCTGGGATACTAGACTAGTAACATCTGTCTTGTCAATCTTTCATTGTACAATAACAGCCAAAAAAACAAAGTCAAAACAATAACAGTAACAATAATAATTGTCTACATGAGTATACAGTGTCTTGGCTACTCTGGCTGTTTGTCATCATACTCCTCCATCATCTTAAAAAGCAGTTGGTGTGTTTTTACTTTTGCCAATTGTTTGCCATGCTTTTTTGCTCAATCTGACATGTTTTGAGAAAGCAGGCTATATTTGACCCGCTTTTCCTTATTACTGCAACACGTAAATGAGCAATTGAGGGGTGTTTACGTCACCATGTGTATTCACAACACTGTATACATTTTCGAGTGTACACGTCCTCACGCACCCTGCTGTTTCATCCACAATTATGCCACTTTGGCCCAATTGTGTTTACACATCCTCAACAGTTTTAAACCAGGATTAGTACTACAATGTATCACAAACTTAAGCTTAAACCCAGTAAGGAAAAAAATATGTTCTTTTAAGTCTTAGTTTTTTATGTTTTTGATGAAAAAAGCTTTGTACATGTGAAGACCAGCAAAATGTCAACAGACTGTACCTGTATTTCTATCATTATGGGTACCCATAAAGCAGTAAATACAAGATCACACACACACACACACACACACACACACACACACACACACACACACACACACACACACACACACACACACACATAAGGGATAAAGCCTCTTATCACAGAAACCGAGGGGCTTTTAAGGACTTGTATATCAAAGGTTAAAACATTGCTCTTGACTGCCGGGAATACGTCAGTGCCCACATTCACAAACAAAAGTGAGATGATCTAGACTGGATTATAACTTTGTAGGGAAAGAATCTGCCAGTGAATGTATAATTTACAGCTTGTAGGAAAAGTACTGATCTGGAATCTGGGCTTGCGATATCCATAACAATCATAATCTAAAACAAAGACAATGTACAAATAGTTCAGGGAGATGTTATAAGATAAATACAGTCTGGAATCAATATTTCAGCGTGTGAATGAAACGCTAGAGGACAACATCAGTAAATCTTTTTATTGTTAGAAAATGTGCTGTTGTTTGCTTTGAATCTCTATAGCTGTAAAAAGAAAACCAATAAAGCTTTTATCAATGTTTCATATGCATATTACCATTAACACACCTCACTCATGTATGCCTTTTCACAGCAGGTCTTAATATCTAAAGGATGTTATTATCAAATATTTATTTCTAAATGCCTGTGAAAGGTCACTGTGCTCTTATTGAACATGAAGTTATCTTGCCATGGAATTAAGCTAATATTAGTTACAAATTTCTCGTTTTTTCTTGCCTGCCTCGTTTCCAATAGCTACAGCACCACCACCATCTTTCTCAGTACTGATTAGAAGCTGTATTCCTATGTCTCACAGTCTATCCAGCATTTGTAGTATAAAGCCTAACCACTTATAATTACCATTTGTTTAATTCAGTATCATTTGTTTGTTTAATTCTTTTAACAAAAACATTGCCATGGCCAGTTTCACTGACACTGATGCAATTAGCATGAGCAAATATCAGCGTTAGCAGCATTTACCAAGCCATCACAATCTGGATCTAATCACAGTCGAGTATTCACCTCGTTGTCCAAATTCAGACAAGCAGTCCTCCACAATACAGTACAATAAAATCAGTCTCAACAGACTGTAGCAAAACAAACACTCTTATTTTTTGATGTATCTGCCTGAATTCACACATCTAGAATCATCCAACAGCTCATTAAAACACAAGGATCAGTCTGATTTGTATGTGAATGGCTCCAAGCATGAATGATGCCAGACTGAAGTAAGCAAAACAAAATGTCAGCTGATAAGATTTTTTCCACCATGCTGCTCAAACATACACTGCCCGTCAAATGTTTGGTGACGCCAGTTTTTCAATGTTATAAATAAATTAGCATCATTACATTTTTTTGTTGATAAGATTAGACAATACATTTTTTACTTAGCTGAAACAATAACAATGAGGAAAGGTGTGAAACACTGTAGGAGGACGATGAGTCATGTCTTACCTTGGCAATCTGAACACACCAGTTGAGCAGCAGCTGAGAGCCGATGTTGTCCTTGTGCTCATGGACGTAGTCCAGCAGGCAGCCATGAGGCATGAGCTGGGTAACCAGCTGGATGGTGGGGCTCAGACACACCCCCAACAGACGCACTAGGTGAGGGTGCTCCATGCTGGCCATGATCAGGGCCTCCTGGAGGAGACAGACAAGAACTCAGACGTGCAATAATTATAGAGCAGTGAGTAAAAGCTTTGGAAAGACCTCATGTACGAATAACACAAATAATCATGAATGTCTGTGTTGCGTATACCAGATCTGGTGGTGGTGAACCCATGAATTGAATAGCTATATGACGGTGCTCCATCTAAAGTATTGGATGGAGCACCATCATTACAGAGAACACAGTTCTGCTGCTCCACAGATCAATGCCACTAGCCCATGACTGGCATTAGGCTTGGTGCCAATATGTTCATGTCCTATTCTATTGGCAGGAATTGACAAGCTATATGTCCATCATACCATCCATTTATCTGTTCGTTTGTCAGTACCTCAATCAATCAATCAATCAATCAATCAATCAATCAAGCAATCAAGCAAAGCAATTAATGTGTAGATGATTCATTGTGAAACTATCAATAAAATGACAGGAATGTCCATAATTGTGTATATGACAGCAGTTGCACAGTTGTAACCCATTTCTTGCCATGCACAATCCATAACTCTGCCATAACAACACTAATAATCATTCAGGTCGAACCTCCTTTAGCAGCAAAAACCTCAAAAACCTTTGAGGTCATTCCTCAACATCTATATGGGAAATGAGATCTGAGCTCTGACTGAAACACTACAAAAGACAGATTTTTTTCTTTAAGCCACTCTGTAGTAGATTTACGTTAACGTTTAGGGTCATTATCCTTCTGCAGCTATACTGACATAGTCCTATATGATACCAGGGTAAACTATGGAATACATTTTTCCTTTGATGATGGCAATTGCTCCAGTCCCAGAGGCAGCAAAGTAGTCTCAAATCATGATGCTTCATCCACCATACTTAGGTGATGTCAGAACTGCCTTTTTCCCAGTAGCTTTTTGGGTGTCAATGTGCTCTTTAGCAAAATTCAGAGAGGTAGCGGCATCCTCCATGGTGTTCCTGATCAATGTTTTTCTTATGATAAACTTATAAACAGAGATGTTGACCCATTGCAATGATTCCTTGACTGTGTTGTGTCTTTGGACTGATCTTAGCTGGGTGGGCACTTCTAAGTAGACACAGTTCTAAACTATTTACAATCTACAGTCTAACTGTGTCTGATGTATACATAAACACTGTACAGCTTTATGCAAAACAGGTACTGATCATAGATCTTCAGAGGTCTGTTTTATGTGAGTGCTTACTCGTATCAGTGGTTTCACTGATTGGACTCCAGGTTTGCCTAGAGGTTCCCACACCTTTTACATCAAACACTGTTTGAATGATATATTCAATATGAACAAGAGCAAAATATTATTGTTGTGTTTCTGGGTTACATACATGGCTTGTGGATGTTCTTAATTTTAAGATAATGTATTTTACACAAAATACTCATTTTTAGTGGACTATATATGAATGCAATTTCACATATTGTTGTCACTGTTTATGCATTTATAACAGCAACAGTATAGCACCATCACAGCTGAAGCAGACTTTCCAAAGACGGTTCTTCAATTTGTTTCATTTGGTTGAGTCATACAGAACAAGGTACCCATGTTATTTTTTCAGATCAATATAGATGGCCTTGATATGAACATCTTATTATGTTGGTGTTTGGTTCAGTTCTACTTTGTCTTGTTATGATATATTTTTGCCATTGGTTCTTTCATGTCTGTGTGTATTATCTCGTTTTTGTGGTTTTTATTTCTTTAATTGATCAAATATGGTCCTGTATTCAGGGGCGGATTTGGAAGTTCTGTGGCGCCAAGCAATGTCATGTCTGGGGGCCCTGATCAAACAGATTCTTTTTTTATGGTTATGGTGTGGTACAGGCTTAAACATAAATTATTATTATTGATTATTAATAAATATTAATTATTATACATATATTTTAAACATTACTTATTATTCATAATATTTTATTAGGAATTACTAGTTAATAATAATATAATATACTAATAATAACTATAAAAATATTATTATTATTATTATTATTATTATTAAAATAAAATAATATTAATCATTAATTAAATATGAAATTAATTCATTTAATTTATTAAAGATTAATAAACTGTTAAAATCGTGTAATATAAAATTATCACCCAAATTCTGTGTTACACCTTGATAATCAACTTCACTCCAATTCATTATCACCAATGTTACACTTATGTTTGGACTGTATGGTCAATAGACCTCATTTACCCATAATTATACCTAACTTTTCAGTAAAAATAAGCAGAAAGTCTGAATTATTTTGATAATAGTTAAACTTAGAGGCATGTAAATGTATGGCTTATCACAGACTGGTAGACGCGCGCGCGCACAGAAAGAGAGACAGAGACAGACAGAGAGAGCGAGAGAGAGAGAGAAGCAGGTGAACACGGACTACAGGCCAAATCAAAACCGCGACCCTGATGAGGATTAAGCAGGTGTGATAATGGATGGATGGATGGATGGTTTGAAAGTCCAGACCCTGACGGAATGACCGCTGGGACGGACAATCATACGTTAGCGGGTCCTAGTGCTCGACCCGTCTCTTTTTAATATAGCATAACACTGTTTTTGGATGGAAAAATCAGCAGAGAACCAAAATGGTCTTTTTTTGCCAACCTCTTTTGGCCAGCAGGGGGCCCCCTGATCTCTGGGGCCCAAAGCAATTGAGTGGTTTGCGGCTTGGTTAAATCCACCCCTGCCTGTAGTATTGATAATATTATAAATTAATATTATTACAAATGCAGATTGCTAGTGCTCAATAAAGAAATCACTGTTTTCAAAAACTGAATTGTGGGACAAAAGCATCCATCAGCACCATACTCAGATATCAGTCAACCAACACCTGGTTATATGGTGGGGATTTTTACACTACTGAATTTAGCCTAGACTATAGTCAAAGTCTTAAAAACCAGTCTTAATTTACTTTAGTATTTTACATAATCATGGCAGCAATAACACCATGCTGCAGAGCTGTGAATATTACCATATTACATTTTCATAAGGTGGATGCAAAATAGGAGCATTAGGTTTAATGAATTACAGAAGCTAATTCTCTTATGAATGTAACACACTGGATTTAAACGACACATCTTGCCCATAATCACTTACATCATAGCACCTTCCCAGGTAAAACTAATCCAGCTTGAACAGGGCTTTAGACTGATTTAAAAATGCACTGATCCAGATTTGTATTGCATCAGATTTAAGAGAACATTTTCAGAGAAAAACAGGCATTTGTATTCAGCCTGCATAACACAGCTGCATATGATATATTCCACTTGAATATCCATTCAGTGACCACTTTATGCAGTCCACATACCCTATAGGCCCACTGTATATAGTCTTATGCAAAAGTTTGGACACCCCTACTTTTGCTGACTTTATACTTTCTATACAGAGTACACAAATCTGCATATTTTAATGCAAAATTACTCAAAAATTACTTAATCAAGTGTATTAAAAGAGATTTGACTGCATTCAGTGACAGTTTTACTGAGGTCAGGATGTTGGATGATCACCACCCTGTCTCCAAAAATACTGGATGGAGCATCAAATTTGCAGAGAGCACTGCTCCACAGCTCATTGCATGGGGTTGGTTTTATACCCCTCTAGCCCACACCTGGCATTAGGCATGGTGCCAATAGGTTCATGTTTATATGCTCCACAAACACTCTACAGGAACTAGTCAAGCTGTGTGTGAATCTGTGCATCTATGTCAACAATGTGTGCAACTTAAAGTAGCTGAATTCATTAGAAGAGGTGTTCACAAACAATTGGACATGCATACATAAATGCTGAATGTGTCAATCTTGCTCATTTTCAAAAATTTCAAAAATTACCTGGAGTGTCCAAACGTTTTGTATAAAAGTATACAGTTGTAGTTAATCTATTTAAATGCACAACCCATCATTAACTTATATCTCTACCTTGCTTGTAAAGTAACAACCTGTGTTAGTCATCCTTTACTCCTTCATCGATGGTCAGCTTCTGTCTAAAGCACAATTTTTGACCAAATATTATCCTCAACATGGCAGTATTGCTGGGACTTCTACACACCTAAAAACTGCTAGAATGAGAGTGGTGCACAAATATTTAATGAAGAGTGGCTCTGTGGTCAGAAACTGACCATTGATGAAGGACTAGGATGGCTAACATGGTTTCTAACTATACCAGCAATGTAGAGTAATAAGTAAGGCTGCTCTAATAAAAAAGACCATCTTGTACATAGGAAGACACTTACAGACACACACTCATACACACATCTTTGAAATGGCTCTATAGTGAGCAGTTACAGTGCATGGGGCACAAAAACCCTTTAGGACATTGGATTTATTAGCTATCTTATAGTGCGCTTGCATAATATAGTCTTCAGAGTGAGCTAAGACTCACTGTGCACTCTCACAGGTCCTAAATCAGACCCAATATCAGCCACCAGAGGCTAAAGCATGGGCACCAGACTGCAAACGTACATGCTTTAGACAATCTATCATCCACTCGCTTTCAAAAAGGCCTTGAATATATACTCTTTCTTCTCTCAGCGTGTGTGTGAGAGAGAAAATTGTGTGAAAGGTGCCATCACTCCAGTGGAGTTAACATCTTAGGGAAAAAAGTATGTGTGCATTTATCGAAACCCACACACTCTGAGACTGACGTTGATCAGTTTGAGGGTGAATCTAGAATAAATCTAGAGATCTTGTCTGTCAGAGATGGAGGGTTAGGAAGGTTCTTCACTAACGCAGAGGGTCTGCTTGAATGCAAATTAACGAGGCTGTGTTGAACATGCAATAAAAAGCAGAAAATGTGCCCTTATAATATAAACATACCATGATTGTACCATGAGGCACAGAAAAAGACAACAAAATAACATCCAAATGAGAGCTGAAATGAATTGCTGGCTATACTGATGCAATGCACAGGCTGTATTTTGGCCTCAAGGGCATAATTTTCCTAATGTCTTACCAATCAACACACACACACACACACATGCACACAGTTCATTATGAGAACACTACACAGAATCACACACTTGACAGTTGTATAATAGCTATTCTGCTGTTGTTCCTGAGCAGCTGGAAGTAACTTGTGGGTGTTAATGTGTGTGTGAGTGTCTGTGTGTGTGTTGGTGGTGAACCTGAGAATGGCGCTGTGTTGTGATTGCAGTTTAAATAGAGAAGCTGTGAGAGCTGTCCACTCCCCAGAGAAACCAAATGATGAAGTGACGAGAAGAATGAGAGAGAGAGAGAAAGAGAGAGATTGAGATGAAAAGAGAGAGAGAGAGAGAGAGAGACCAAGAGAGAAATAAAAAGAATGAATGAGAATCCGGGAGATAAAGAGAGAGAGAAAGCAAGTGAAATAGACACTGAGACACTATGAGAGAAAGAAAGAGGGAAATTGAGATAGAGAGAGAGTGAAAGAGAGAGAGAGAGAGAGAGAGAGAGAGAGAGAGAGGGAGGGATGGAGAAAAAGAATGCAAGACAAATATTTGCTTTTATATTTATGCTTTCATTGCTTCCTCTTAAAAACTGAATGAAAGCCTAAAAAGCTCAAATTCACTGGCACCATTGCCATGCCAAGTAGGTGGGGCTACTGACTGGACTGAGGGAAACTCCCAGCTGTTTTCATCTTGACACACACACACACACACACACACACACCTTAATGACAAATAAAATGCAACAGGCTGATACTCGTATAACAACATGTACATTCAGTCAGTTCATTCATATACACACACTAAACCCCAAAAAGCTCCTTTTATCCAGTCAGAAATAGACACTGCTCTAAATTGGTCTCTTGGCAGCATTTCGCAGCTGTTGCATCATTTTGGAGTGAACACAGTCATTTTGAGTTTAATATTTTGCCTTTTGAACTGAATGGGAGCTGAATGGGATTGAGGCAGTGTGAACCCTACAAGACTACAAATGGCACTCACATCCATGAACTCCACATTAGCTTTAGGGCCTGTTGTTTCATTCAGGATCTTAATGGCCACCGGAATCTTCACAGTCTCACCCTCGGGCACCCAAATCCCCTGAGAAAGAGAGAGAGAGAGAGAGAGAGAGAGCGAGAGAGAGAGAGAGAGAGAGATTACACATAGAGTGATAAATAATTTACCTTTTTTGTTTTAAAGTTGATCAGTTATGGCTTATAATTCATGAATTGGCTGCCCAACCAAGCAGTGATGTCATGGTCGGAAAACCATTTGGTAGTACTTTTGGCACTGTGGGCAGGTGCCAGTCCACATCTTTTTGGCATCTAACATCTCCTGGTAGATGACTGAATGACCCTTGAGCCAACAGTAACAGATGACATGGCACCCCAAATCAACACAGACTACACACGTTCATTGAATTATTCCTTTAAAAAGATTGTCATGCCAAGGAGATAAGTTAATGGTTTAATTAATTGGTTAATGGTTTTCTACAGCAGGATGTAGCCTTAGATTTTCTCAGAATGTGTCAGCTTTGTGGCTCAGTTCTATGGAGATAAAGTGCCTTGTGAACCAGCTATTCCTATGAGACAGTAATTATTACCTTATAAACAGTGCCAAAGGCTCCAGCTCCCAGGATCTTCACTCTCTTCAGCTCTGTCTCCTTCAGAATCCGCAGCTGAGCCTGGTTGGGGGCTGTGCCACTTGGGGTCAAGGGTTCCACCAGCTTAGATAGACAGAAAGACAGACAGACAGACAGACATTATTTTTTTGTATATAAATATGTTTGTTGAACTCTTTCAAATCCTCTCCTCTTGACATTACAACAATATGGTTTGATTAATTAATACTTCATCATGTTCAGGTGTGCTGGTGATGGAATTTAACAAATGTAATGGCTGAGGATCATCGAGCAAAACATCTGGAATCTTTTTCTAGCTCGTAACACATGAAGTACTTCCTAATGTATATACACTATTGGTATTTACCTAGTTGGTCAGGAGTTCATCCTACAGCTAGATAATGACCCAAAACATAAGTCTGAGCTCTGCCAGAACTACCTCAGGAAAAAACAACAAGATGGTCAGCTTGAAAACATGGAGTGGAGCACAGTCTCCAGACTTAAACCCCATCCAGCTGATTTGGGATGAAGTGAAAAGCAAAGCAAACCTACAAGTGCCAACATTTATGTGATGTTCTGCAGCAGATTTGTGAAGAATATTTGATGTCTATTGTAGAAAAAATGTCACGAGTGTGTTCAGCTGTTATATCTGCCAAAGGTGCTACTTTGAGTCAAAAGTTTAAATACATTTAGGTCTATACATTGATTACATGAGTTCTTATTTAAATCCTTTGCTTTCATTTCAGAGAGAACTTTTCATTATAATTTATATATAATCATTATATTTCATTATAATTTATCATTTATAATTTTCAATAAAAAAAAAAAAAAATGGAAAAATTGGGGTGTTCTTAAACTTCTGACCGGTAGTGTATTTATTTGCAATTATTTTAATAATCACATACAAGCACACTTATTATCTGGTTATAAACAAGGTGATTTGGTTCCAAAGCGATTGCACAGTACTGCATGTTATAACTTTTACACAGTACGTACCCAGGCAGCAAAGTGCAGACCCATTCATTCCCATGACCTTAGACTGAAACTAAATAAAGCCTAATGACTGTGAGGATAAAGGAATGACCTCAGATATAACTTTTTGGTATGCTAATGTCTGTTTAAATGCACAATGTTATTATTTATACTGTCACTCTGCCACAACGTCAGTCACATTAAAATGGTTACAATGAAAGTGATATCTTTCAGTACATTTTTCACTGTATCAACATATTTGGTACCACACAAATGTGTTTTTATTAGGGCTGTGAAACGTATATCACGATTGTCAAAAAATTATCACGATTAATTTCAGTATCATCTAGTTAATCGTGATTAATTGCGAGCGATTCCGCCACCTGCCACTAGCGAGCGTGAGTGCAGACATCACTGCTGAAACTGCAGAGAAGAAGAGGTAGTGTACTCATTTTCTAAACTTTTTGAAATGGAGAAAGAAACAAAGGTCTCTAGACAAGATTTTATTGAAACACCCTGCTAGTGAAAATGAGGAAAGTGTAGCTGAAAATGCAAACGTCAGGGTAATCTTTACTGTAAATATACTTAATAAATCAGTTTATTTCTTTACACTTTCTTTTGTTATTTATTATTATTGATTTTATACATTATTTGAAGTTTTGTTATATAAAGTACATTTTTTGTATTTAAAAACACTTGGGGGCTGGAACAGATTAATAGCATATAAATTCATTTTACATTTTGAAATGTAATTTGATATACATGCAAATTGAGTTACGAGCTCCATCACAGAACAAATTAAAATTGTAAGTCAAAGTTCCACTGTATAGTGAAAAATGTCAATAAAGATCATTTTAAAAAGGCAAAAGAATGAACATTGCATCTTTATTTGTGCAGCACTCGATGCAGAAAGTATAAAGCAGCCTTTACTCCTCTACTCTTAATGATTTCACGTGTGGTCAAGTCTCAACATGAACTATGGATGACTCGCAGGGCCAAATACAATTTGCATTAACGGCACTATTTTTAAAATTGCGTTAAATTGAGATCGTGTTCATGTGTTATTATCACTTTAACTTCGACAGCCCTAGTTTTTGTATATTTTTAACTATAAAACACTGACATGCTCAAAAAAAAAGTTCACACAGGCTGTAAATGTGTACATATAATGATAAACGTTGAGATAAAATGAAGCTGCATTCAATTAACAACAAAAAGATCTGAGATTAGTTTTTGTCAATTAAGTTGCAGAGCTTGCAGGTCCTGCTGCATTGTGTTGCTTTCTCGCAGGCATTTGATTTTTGTTAATTTTACAGAACAAAAATGTATTTTTTTAATCAAATTTCAATAATAATTTCAAAATTTTTACTTGGTCTATTAACAT
This sequence comes from Crenuchus spilurus, assembly GCA_036984385.1. Taxonomy (NCBI): domain Eukaryota; kingdom Metazoa; phylum Chordata; class Actinopteri; order Characiformes; family Crenuchidae; genus Crenuchus; species Crenuchus spilurus. Next base: position 52,348 of record BRDA01002619.1, on the reverse strand, counting down.
CAAACAAAAACTACAGTTTAAAGCAAGCACATTTCAAGGATGCTGAAAACTGTGCTCAACCTGACTTTATGCTCTGATGTCTTGAACCATCTATTTGATCATGCTGGTGTGAACTGTGCCTCCAGAGGGTTAACATACTCTCACAATGACCTGAATCATTTCGATCATTCTGCCAAAGCTTTTTAACAGTCAAGCTGATGTGACCAGTGAAATTAATCATAAAAGGACAAGCTATCTAGGAAAAGTCAAATTAATAGACGGAGTGCGTAGCAGACTACACGATTGGTGTAATTAATTAGGTCTTTTTTGCCATGGAGTGAAGAGTATTAGAATGGACAAAGTGCCTCAAAAGAATGACAAAAGCCCCAGGCTATCAAAGCAGAGTTGAAATATGAGAGTGAGGCAGAGATAAGGACTGAGCAGAATGAGAAGTTTCAGGCAGCAGAGTCAGAGATGAAGAAAGGAAAAAAAACTCAAGCTGATAAAACTGTGGCGTGTGCCGCAAGAGCGTGGAAACGGGCATGGAAGGGCAGGGCAGGACTCATTGTTCTACCGTTATTGGAAAGGAAAAGAGAAACGAGATCTGGGGGAAAGAAGGAGGGGGAGGAAGACAAAGAGCAAAAAATAAAATGAAGGAAGACAGAGAAATGTGAAGAAAGTTTAAAATAAAGGAAGGAAAAAAGCAAAGGGCAGGAACAAAGTGGAAAGAGAGGGATGGAGGGAGGGAGGAAGAGAGAGTGGGAGGGCCACAGAGGAGTTCCTGGGCTCATCACGGATGGCTGATTAAAACACAATAGCTGTTCTTCATTTAAATGGAGTTCTAAATCAGGAGTCCTAACAGAGGAATGAGAGTGAGGGGGAGGAGAGAGGTGGAAGGCATGATGAAAGAAGGACACCATCACTTCGACTACAGTGTTCCTGGAGCTGTCCAGCCCAGACGGTGCTGAAATACAGAACATGAATCAGACAGCTGTCCACTATAAATACAACCCATGACAAGGACGGCAAATAATGATAATTTCTATTTATTACTGTATCAATTACTATCCCTTTAATTACCTCATTTAAGAATTATTCGTATTCCTTTTCCTCACTTTTCCATCACGTCACTGCCATCATTCAAACTCATTAATAAGACCAGTCATTTCTGCTTTAGAAATCAACTAGACAATAGAAGCCCAGTATCTTCTGCTAGCAATGTACACACTGCTGTATACACTCTGTTATGTCTTTTAAAATTAGGGCACTTTAGAAATCTAGAAAAGGCTAGAATTCAGTCAAGCTGCATGCACAGACACACAGCACATATTTCTGGTTTGTCTTGTTATTTTCCAAAAAGAGCAGCGTATGTTGTCATCAGGCCTGCGGCCAAACATCTGTAGAACGAACATGAGGAGCAGGGGTCAGAGCCCACAGGTGCAGGAGATCAGGATACAGCTCAGAAAAGCAGTAACTTATGACCCATCCTCCTACACACACACACACACACACACACACACACACACACACACACACACACACACACGTTACTACTTGTGGGTACTACTACAATTTTAGGTACATTCCACTGATTAGTGTATTA
>BRDA01002619.1:43230-47108 GCA_036984385.1 Crenuchus spilurus | reverse complement strand
CCTGCACATTATCTAAGACAACTGCCACACTCTCTGACCACAGATGCCTCCACTCCCTAAGCTGGTGCCTATGCTTACTGGTACACATCACACAAACAGAACAGTCTGCAATTTGTCACTTTTATATCAGTCAAATTGGCCCTTCCTGTAGGTCAACTGCATTTCAACATGTAGTGTAGAGAGGGACTATGTTGGATGCTGTCATTATCCCAAAAACTGACCTCCTGTTACTGTGGTCACTGCTGAAATCAAACACAGTCCTTGGGTAGTCGACTATCTACAGAGCTGAGTTGTGGATCAGTCAACTCATCAGTTTATAGCAATCAGTCAGCAAGTGTATGCAACACCTACTGTGTACTGAGAGGAAGTGCAGTTAAGACAATGTGGAAAATAATAATGCACTCTGAGTTTAGATTCAGAAATCAGTGCTGGGGGAAGTGTGAGAAGCTGCAGCTGCAGAGCCATCACATTGTATCCTGTCTTTACATGGATCAGAAGAGCATCTCCGGGGCTGGACGATAAAGTTACAGCACCATTCTATGCTCTCTCTCTCTCTCTCTCTGTCTCTCTCTCACTGTTTCTCATAGCCTGAGGGTGCTGACACTTCAGGCTCTCTCTCTGCACTTCAGAACAGAGCAGAGAGAGAGAGAGAGAGAGAGAGAGAGAGAGAGAGAGAGAGAGAGACAGAGAGAGTAGAGGCCTGTGGGTCTGCTTTAGCTTCTCCAGCTGGGTGTTTTCATGTTGCTACAGTTCTCTGTCTTTGTTCTCTGATCTCCACTGGACTGGTTTTAATGAATCCTTTGCTGGTTTAGAGGCTGTAATGAGCAGAGGGACTGGTGGCTAAGCAGAAAGTTCTAAGGAGAGAAAGAGAGAGAGAGAGAGTCTTACCTCAGTCTCCAGGAAACGCCTCAATGCTCTCTTCTTTTTGATGCTTTTCCGTCTCACTGATACTGCCACACCCAACGTTATGATGACCACAACAAACAACCCACCAATAATACCCGCCGCAATGAGAGGAGTCCTGAGGAAGAGAGGTGGAGAGAGTCTGATTAATAAAACTACTGAACAATCAAATCAGATCAAGTCGTAGCTCTCTTGTCCAAGACACTGTGTTTAACATACCCTCACTGACCTGAACACCCTCACACTTTGGCTAGTCTAACCTCAAATCTCTCAAAGTCAGTACTGATACTATCTGAATAGTAATTTACTCAAATGGAAATATTCAATTAATTTGAGATTCTACATTTCAGATTTTCATAAAATATATTATTTCATAATAATCACCAATTATAAAATAGAGAAGCACAATTTGGACCACAAGCATGTCTTGGCTGATGGACTCCATGTGGACGAAGTGGAAAAGTGTGTACATATGATTTTTCACCAAAACATTCCTTTAAAGATCAAACAGCTGAGAAACAAAACTGCTCAAAAGTTCCAAATCCAGACTGGTGCACATTTGAGGAGTGGATAAAGTCCTTTTCCGAGACAGTGAAGAAATAGTGGAGATTCATCAAAGCCTCCTCAAACTGTCTCTCATCATCCATGAGGGCTTGCACAGTCTCTCTGACTTCTGCTTCAACGCCCTGCTAATGTCCAGCTCTAATCTCATTCTGAACTCTCAGAAGTCCGTTTTCAGTGGTGATGCTGAAAGCACTTTCCATTACTTCTCATTAACATGTTATTAATAAGGGACCAATGAAAACAATATACTTAAAACGTGGATTCAGAACTTTTAAGTAGAAGCAGATATATTCATTATTATTTGAATTTGAGGACGTTATTGATGTGTCTGGTTTTTGTTCTCGGCATTTGTTGATGCTGCCACAAAAGTGAATTAATTACATTGTTATATAAAGAGATCACACTGTAATTAAATATATAATATATATAATATATATATATATATATATATATATATATATATATATATATATAAATAATAATAATAATTTAAGTAGTATAGCAAAGAAAAAATTATCATTGGTTTATCCTACAGCCTAAACACAGACACACCCCAACAAGTAATACACAGTCAAAAAAAACAACATTAAATTCAGTAATTAAAGTTAAAGACCAAATAATATCAAACACTTTGTACATTAGGCCACATTCATCTAAGCAAAAATATGTGTGTGTGTAAGTGAGAGAGAGAGAGAGAGAGAGAATGTTTAGAATTGTCATTGAGTAGAAAAGACTGAATCATCGCCTTGACCTGCTTCTGGACCATGTATTGCCCAGATGGAAATCTCTGTGTTTAATTCAGTATTGATCGGCAGCTCACACACGCTTGTACACAATGTATGATCCATCTTCAGTTTGCTGTCTGTGTGTGTGTGTGTATGGGTACTACACTGTCATTGTACACAGTAAATCTGCCAGTATTAAATCAACACTATTAGAGTTAAATTAACACTGAGGGTGTCAAAATGTAACACTCTCAGTGTTAATTTAACTCTAATAGTGTTGATTTAACACTGGCATATTTACTGTGTAGTAGATCTGACACTGTGTTGGTAAATTGTCTAAACTGCACTGCCCCCCCCCACACACAACCACACAATTCTCCCTTTGTATCCCTTGAATATTAAACATTTCAAAAGAAAAGACTTAATGTATGCTCTAACTCTAAACTGAATGAGTTTTATGAAGTGATTTCCATTATTTCCTCCAGATAGAGACAAAAAAAAAAAAACAAAGAGATGTGTGAAGAGATGTTGGTGTATGCAGCAGCAGTGTCACTTACAGTTGGTGTGTGTGTGTGTTTTCCAGCAGTCCCACATCCCATTAGTATGTTTGCTTCACTGCCTGTTTCAGCCCCCTGCCTGCAGAGTGCGTTTGTGTGTCAATGTGTATGAGTGTATGAGTGTGTGTGTGTGTGTGTGTGTTACTATGGTGTATTTGGCACAGCAAATCCATTTGCTCACAGCAGTTAGTGGCGTTTTGTTCCTTTTCCCCCGCGAGAACAAAAGAAAGTGCTATCAATTTATCAAACGTGCTGTAAAGCAGACATGCACACACACACACACACACACACACACACACACACACAAAACCGTGGCCTCACAGCAAGCCATTAATCACAACTGTGGCCTAGTCATTGTATAACTTTCTCTCTCTAACCAATCTTCTCTCTCTCTCTCCGTTTCTGTCTCTTGACCCTTTTGACCACCTTTAAAGCATGTTAAGTCAAAAATGCTGGAAGTTAAATGTGTGTGTTTGTGTTTAGGCCAGAGTACAGCTGTGTGTGAATGTGTATCATTTCACTATTACCTGTCAATCATGCCGATACAGTCCTGGAGTCTGGGCCCTGTGCATCTGAAATACAGAACAGAAGTGCATAAACAAACAAACACAAACAATCTGCTCTCAAACAAGTCAAGCTGTCCTGGTAGGGCAGGAACATTTACATCACTCACTGATTGATTTATTGAGCTTTATATTTATTCATTCATTCATTATCACACCCGCTTAATCCTTATCAGGGTCGCGGTTAGTCCCCTACCCCCTCACTGGGCGCAGGGCAGGGCATTACATTAGTCAACTAAGCCCAGGACAGGGCGCCAGTCCATCGCTGGGTGACACACACACACACGGACAATTTCAGAGTACCCAATTCACCTGACCTCCATGTTTTTGGACTGTGGGAGGAAACCGGGGACCCCGGAGGAAACCCACGCAGACACGGGGAGAACATGGAAACTCCGCTCAGATGGGGAATCGAACCCAAGACCCCAGCGCTGAGAGGCGAACGTGCTAACCACTAAGCCACCGCGCCGACCGAGCTTTATATTATTAGGTATCCATACTGGTCACATGTTCTTCAAATGTAAGTTAATGTAAATATATTTAATTCCAACTAATTTTGGACCATT
>BRDA01002619.1:28230-38230 GCA_036984385.1 Crenuchus spilurus | reverse complement strand
GTTCAGCTGAAGAGCTCCTCCAAGGCTGGTTCAACTAGCAGGCACCATCAATCTCCTCTTTAATGGATCTTGTGCTCAGACCACCTGCTGCATGGAGCACTCACTCTCTTCTCTTCTCTAAGACAAATTTGTTTGGATTTGATCATTTATCAGACTAGAAGACATTTTAAAACTGCTTAATTGTGTCTGGAGGCATCCAGTTTTGTCACAACTGGATCCTACAGTCTTAAACCCACAGTTGTGTAAAAACAAACTCTCTAAACTCTTGACCTCTCTGTGACTCAGTGTTCTGTGCATTGCTGCCATTGTATTACTCATTCATCTGTCACTGTTGCTTTCCACCGCCCATGGTGCTATAGCCTGATGTAGAAGCATAATGGGAAAAGCATCCACTGTTCCAACAGCATGACAGGCGATATTCATCCATCCGCAGAGCCCGTGAGCCAGCAGTTACACTTTCAGGCCATGACGTCGCTTTAGACTTACGCTCACCAACGCATTACATATTACTACTATAGAAATAATAGACCAGCTGTTACTCTCATCAACATCTCACACTCAAAATTATTTTTTTTAATTATTATTAATTATTATTATTATTATTATTATTATTATTATTATTATTATTATTATTATTAATGTAGTTTACTGCAAGTAATAGCATTTGTAGGTAGCTAGCTAAAACATACCTTTCACATTAAATTACTTAAAAGAGCTAGCATAAACTTTAAATGTAGCAAGACTCTTAAAGAACCATCTTTTGAAAGGTTCTTTAGGGAACCACAATGTGTTCTTCTAAGGCGTTGCCTCAATAAACTTTTTACTCCTTTGTAAGACTGTGAAACCAGTGAAAACACCTGAAGATGTTGTTGAGTGTTAAGGTGGCTCTCCAGGACTAAGGTTGGTGATCACTGTTTGAGCTGAAGCAGAACACGTCTGGCAAACAAGGTTAGGGAACTGTGTGGACAGTCTTAGAGCTTGGAGTCAACTGAACTCATCCGAGGCTGCTCAAATTCATCTTTCTGCTCTATTCGAGGGCTCTGTCACAGTGGCTGATCACCCATTGCTTCACCTGGGGCCGTTTCAGTGGCTGCTTTTTCCACACACATACTAGAATACACTTCACAATAACAGTACTGCAGTGTGACAGGTGGCCACTGTCTGTGGTGCTGTAGGCTCCTCTTTGTGGCTGCCTGTCACAACATCATCCATCTGCAGGTCTGGAGAGCCGGTAGCAGTTTTAGACCTACAGTTTCATGCCATGGTCTTAGATGTACACCCTCTGGTGAATACGGTTGGTATTTTTTGGCTTCCTGTGTGCAGCAAAAGTAATTAACTAGCCATAGCCAAAAAATAGTAATAGATAAAAAAAATATTAGTTTTTGGACCAGCCAGCCTTTAACAGACAACTAGCATCACTTTTTCTGGCTTTGTCCACTTTTTCATAATTTCAGGTGCAGTGGACCTAGAGGTTGTGGTGGGCATGGCTGCACAATTCTGTTGAGGGGTACAGCTTCACCACTAACAAAACACATCTTTGAGTTTGAGTGGTAGTATGGTTAAGGCAAACTGGCCCAAGCATTAGAAAAGCTATATAATAAGATAGAAAATGTACATTTGACTAAACTTGCTGTTTAAAATGAACCTTTGGTCATTCAAATGGTTCTATATAGCATTTTCAAAAATGTTCTAGATCGAAGTACGTTTTAAATAGAAATGGTGCAAGTAGGAAAAACCTTTTATTAATGAATATTGCATGTCCAATTCAAAGATTATTGAAATAATAAACCTTAAGAGTTATAAACTTGTCAGGAATGTAGATCTTCAAGACGTGGGTTGGGAACCATTTAGCTAGAACCTGGAAAGTGTATAATAACAATGAAGCACATTTTTTGCTTTGGGTGATCAGTTATGATCTTTTTTCCCCCAGAAAACTATATGTGAACCCTGTAAATCACCCTACAAGAGCAGATATCAGAACTGCAGTGATATTTGGTGGTAGGAGCTGTGCAAACTCTTAGAGACTCTTAGAGTCACCCAATTTGATGTCTTGAGTCATTCCTGGTTAAATTAAGTGATATTCTTTAATTGGTTCCCTTTTGAGGTGAACTTTTGTGTTCCTCATTTTCAAATGTTAGAAAATCAACAAAACATTTAATCAGGAGTGTCTGCACTTTCTCATTACTCTTATTTATGTTTCTTTTTTACAGTATTTTTCAGGCTTTTAAATTCATATATGCATAATTTGGGAAAATTAATTAATAAAATTTAAGTTTCACACACTCAAGTTTCTTAGTTTTGTCAAAAAAATACCCAAACTCACTTAATCAGGTAAATAAAATACTACACATATTTTTAATCCAATTTCCACACCAGATAGGACTCCTATTTTTCACACAATGACATCATTTCCTGCTCTTGGACTCCTGGACTTGGGATATGAACTCAGTGTTTTGAACACTGGGTGAATGTACAGGTGACATCATCACTCACAGGCTGCTGAACAGGCCTACATTACTTTAAAGATTATAACAGGACATTATATGTACTTTGTTTAACTCTACTTCTCTTTTTGTGGCAGTGAGTGATGCAGCTGTCAGGAGATTGTGAGTCCAAACCTTGGTGATGATACTGATGTCTTTAACTGGACTCCAGCTGTGGAAGTGTAATGGTGCCATGTGAAGGAGTCCCAGATAGCAGAACTTGACTAAACTAAGAGACTTGAGTTGAGGTGAACCTCAAGTTGAATGAAGTAAAAAAGAGTGCCTTAAAATTGTATGTTGGGCTGACTCTTGTTTACAGTGTATCTGAATGCTAACCACCCCTGTTCTGGATAATCCTGACACATATGAGAGTTCAGTTCAGAAATCAGATCTAATGTAAAAATCCTCTGAGGATTCATATGATGAAAGAAAATGAAAGGAGCATATGAGTTCAGGCTGTGTGAGATTTCACATTCTCAACCTGCCACTCACAAAGGTGCACGGACTCACGACAAGGCCAGAGTGTCAGAGGGTGGATGTGACCTTCTAAATCCCCCCCACACACCACACATCCACACACAAGGTCACTGACAGATGCCTTTAAAGCTGCACCAGAGCTTCATGCTCTTGCCTAATCCCCATTGCACTGGACAATAAAGCTGACTCTCCAAGCCATAAAGGTGTACAGGTTAGAGAAGTCCAATTTCAAACTCCATCAGGCCTTGTTTTTTCCACTTGTTCTGTTTTCATCACGTTACAAGAAATGGACTGGAGCAGGACTGCGAAAAACTGCACAGACCAGAAATAACATTCTGTGTTTTCTTTTCACTATAACCCTTCTGAGCTGAAGGATGCCCTTCTGAGTGAGAGCCAAAAAGCAAATCTATTTGGCCAATCAGCTAAAACTGTGCTGAGTACAACTGTAAGCATATCAAGAATAAGCTAACATATGGTCCAATGGATACAATCCAGCAAGCTTGTGTGGTGTTGCTGCGAAGTGAATATTTGTGTGTGTGTGTGTGTGTGTGTGTGTATATGTGTGTGCTTGTATGTATGTATGCATGTATGTGTATGTGTGTGTTTGTGTGTGTGCTTGTTTGTATGTATGTGTGTGTGTGTGTGTGTGTATGTGTGTGTGTGTGTCACTCCACCACTAAATGGCTGTGAGCTGCTGCACGCAATACAGATGCACTACTTATTGAGGTTAATGTGTCCAGACTACCTGCCAGAGAGGAGAACTGAGGACAAGCATGCTCTCTAAGACTGTTTGTGTGAGTGTGTGTGTGTGTGTGTGTGTGTGTGTGTAGTATCATGATAGCATCATGCACTCACACAAAGCCTGTAAACTGTTATGTTATCTGAAAGACCTCCTTGCGTGACCAGACTGGAAAATATCCAGAGGGCTCTGGAGCATTAAAGATGGTACACACACACACACACACACACACACACACAGATCCTCACTTTTGGCACACACCTAAGATTAAACCATATCACTGCAGGCAGTGTGTAATTCTTATCATACTCATATATGTTAAATCAGCTAATTCATCTCCTGCTCCCGTGTCTCTTTTGGCCAGGATTAGCCAAGTTAAGCTACTTTCACACTAAATTAACGAGAGGCAAAATCAATCCCACAGCAGCAAAAGTACATTTCAGCTGGGGATTCAATTAATCATGGGTGAGAGAGAGGTGTGTGTGTGTGTGTGTGTGTGTAAGGGGTGTGATCCAGAGCCATCTATAATCAGAGCCAAGCAAGACTGTGGAAGCACGCAAGTGCTCATAAACCTAGACTACAGTACATTACATCAGATTACAGTGCAGAGCAGCACATTACAATGCACTGCTGTGCTTCTAACAAGGTAAAATGCATCCTCTCTAAGACTTTAAAAACCTAACCACGTAAATATTTCAGAAGAGTTTATAGGGACTTGCACTGAGTCTGATAATTCAGTATAAACTCATTTAGGTAGAGAAAACTAAAACTATCATCAAATAAAACATTTGTTACTTCAGTGACTCAAGTAGAACCCAAACAAGTAAACTCCTGAGTATTGAGTTCAGTATTCAGTGTAATATCCAGCATCTATTAGAGCTGTCATGATTAGACCATTTTAGCTGATGATGTTTTTTTTTCCAATTTGTATCCCTTCCTAATGTAGTAGTAGCCAATTAGCCCATCCCCTCCATTAGGACTCTTCCCATCACTTTGCAATGTTCCTGACTCTAGGAGGGTGAAGTCAAGAACAAGCCTCCTCTGTTGCATGTGATGCAGCCACCTCCTCTTTTCAAACTACCGCTGATACACCGTCACTGGGAGCCAACACGCTCAGAGGAAAGTGCAGGATTCCCAGCTCTGAGTGGACCAATCAGTAGATGCCTGAGCCAGCGGACATTGCAATGTGTGAGTGATAGAGAGAGAGAGAGAGAGAGCGCCATCTACCCGCCCAGAGAGAGCACTGCCAATTTTTGCTCTCTTGAGTCCCGGCTGTTGATGGCAAACAGCGTGACCGGGATTCGAACTCGCGATCCTCTGGTCATAGTGTCAGCGTCTTAGCCTGCTTAGACAAAAACAGCATCTATGGACAATAATAGCGATTATTTAAAATAATCACAATTATCAAAAATAATAGGTCATTATGTATTAATCGTGACAACCCTAGCAACAACAAGCATAAGTAATAACTAATGCTTCTCTTCTACAGATCTAAAATAAAATACTAATAATGAGAACTAACAGAGCCAACAGCTTCACACTGCCCACCTTGGCTCACTTGAGTGTTTACATCCATTAGAGTAAAATCAATAATTATTGGATTTTAAAAAAAGAGACTGATGACATGTTCACTACATTTATCCGTAGAGGGTCTTCAATGTATTGCATGGCATAAATGTTGAGTTTGTGTTATAGGTTTATTGGAGAAGTACTAGTAAAGACAGAGAAGCTGAACTGACCGGTCCAGTGCATGTTAGACCATCATCTTCTGCTCTCTCACACTGAGCGTCGCACTCCAGGCATACAGAGCCATTAGCAAACTCCCGGACATCCCTGAGAGAGGGTGGAGGTGGGTGGTGGAGGTGGGAATTAAGTGGTAAAGGTAGAGAGGGAGGGAGAGAAAGAAAGACAGAGAGAAGTATTGATAATGGTTTAGTGTTTTAGAGCAACATAACTGTCACTGCACGTACAATATTATTATGACGTCTTAACCTAAAGAGAATAAAAACATGCTGTTATTCTGTCTCATTGTTGAATTATCATCATAAATAACATTCAAACATAAAACATCAGCTTTACAGCTTCATATCCACTGTGCAGATTTTTTAAATGAGTACACACGGTCCTACACACACACACACACAAACACACTTTGCCCAGGCACACTGTAGGAACACACAACAAAGGAAGAGTGAAGACAAACTCTCAACCGCTCTGTACAGTAATCACTGCCGGCTCGATCTTCAAATTGAGTTACTGCTGACCACAAACACAGCTGTGTCCAGCTTTCACTACAGAACAACATTCTAACCCCAAACAGAAAACCCACAGGCAGCTCAGATCCTGCCAACAGCCCATCAAAGCAACATTCACATAGAGAGTATAATCATAATGATGATGATGATGATAGTGATAGTGATGATGATGATCATGAAGTTTAAAAGGGATACATAAAATTTTACAAAAGCTAAATTCATCAATACATTGTGCAAAGTAATGGAAATAAATGCAATTAAAAACACACACACACACACACACACAGAGGAAAATTTCTGAACAAAAATGGTATGTAGGTCAGTTTTAACTCAGTTTCGAAATCAGTGACTGGGGAACCCGAAAAGCCAATTTATAGTCCAGGCGACTATAATTATGTAATTATTATGTAATAATCATGACAGCCCTAGCATATAAAAGCATAAGTAATAACTATGTAAGTCCAATACTAAAAGCCAAATTATAGTCCAGGCAACAAGTTTCACTTGAGAAAAAACTGGTGGACAGATGTCAGAGCTGTAGGCTTTCATAGTCATCTGCTAAAAGGTTCACAGTTGTGGGTACATGGGTGTCTATCTACACTCATAATCACTGTTAAGTCACATTAGCTAAGTTAATGTTTCTGTAACTTATAGTGTAACTTGACAAACGTTAAAATCTGCGCAGTAGCACCATGTTCTACTTTTTGACCATTAACTCAACACATGTGTGGGATCATCACATCTGGCTATACATATCTGGCCTCCAACCATTTAAAGCACTTCTGACTATCCCTGTGATCATCTCAAGAGAAGTCATATCAATGTTGACTTTCTAACCAAATAAAATCTGTCCATCTTTACACAATGTAATCAAAACAAACAGTCACTCAGGTAGAATTTGGCTAATTTGGACTTTGGAGAGATTTTCTATCCAATCAGAGATTGCACCATCTTCACCCCTTTTTTGGTGCACGTGACATGAAGTTCTGCAACAACCAATCAAACTCAAAATCTATTTTCTGTCATTTTTTGTCAAGGGACACTTGTTGCCTGTACTATAAATTGGCCATAACATGGTCAGGAAGGTATTCCAGAGGCCAAGCCAAAAAGAACTGTCACCCAGCGTAAAGAAATTGCTTCTGAGAAGATGGGAAAGTGGTTTGAGTTAAGTTTTAAGACCTTACAGCTGGAGTCCCAAGCTATTAAAACCCATTCAGCAGTCCGGTAGCAACAGGACTTTAACTTCAATCCATGATGTCCATTTGAAGGAGAAATGGAAGGAAGCCTGGCACTGGAGCCCTTCCAAAGAGAAAAAGGAGGGGAACAGGAAAGAGAGATGCAGAGAAACAAAGAAAAGGAAAGACTGACAGAAACAGAGAGAGGAAGTGAATGGGGTGCATGTGAGTGGCTGCCATGTGCTTCAGTCACTTTCTAATAAACTGTGACTTGTCTCCACGGGAGTGCAAATGAAATAAGAATTAATTATTCTTTATCAGGGAAGCCCAAAGCATGCTGGCCAGGACTGATGTAAGGCTTGGAAGGACCATGTTATCATTTAAAGCCTTTATTGTTGTCCAAATGCAGAGGACTTCAAAAGCTCCATAGGGCAGAGCTGCTTTGGTCCACTCTCTCTGAGCCTTCACTGCTTAATGAAGTAGTGGGCTATAATTCAAGACCCATATCACACCCCAACCCCCTGCCTCCAGTGCTGAGACCCAGAGCAGTACTTCCAGCACTTCTGTTTTCTGAGCCAAACTAACTACAAAAAACTGGAGTGACCAGTCTACACTCACTGGCCACTTCATCACAAACCCTTACCTTTATTGCTTCACTCTCCTGGTGTACAGTTAGAGACTGTAGTTCATCTATTGCTGCATTATTTGTGTTAGACATGCCTTTTTATCAATGGCCAGCCTCTGATTACAGAGCCACTCTTGAGTTGATATTTTTAGATGGTGGGCCACTCTCAACCTAGTAGTGACTCTCAAGTATTGGAAAATATCCATCAACACTACTAAGCCTGATGCACTCATACCAGCATCACACATGTCAGTCACTGTTGTGTTGAGAATGGTCCATCACTCATATAATATCTGGTCATAGGCCCGGTGGTCATAAACTGACCAATGGTGAATGGAGTAGAGGGAGGACTGATAAATTGTGAATAACAACAGATGATTTACAGCATGTGGTTATACACCCATATACTAGTGCATCTCCAAAAATGAGATTATGGAAAACATCTTTTTTTATTTTATTTTATTGAAATTGTCATATATTTCAAATTCATTACATATAAAGTAACACTTCAAGCCTTTTCTGTTTTACCGTTGATACTGTTTGTATAGTAATTTACTCAAACTAGAAATGAAATATTGTATTAATTTGAATCTTGATTTCTTAAGTCATATTGATCAACAGTAAAACTAAAAAATCTTGAAATATCACTTTATGTGTAGTGAATATAGAATATGTGCCAGGCCACCTCTGTTAATGAGAATTTCTTAATGGCCTGCTAGTTTAAGTTAAAGGCTAAAAAATATTTAAAAATAAATATAATAATTTAACCTTTTGAATTAAAATAGAAAAACAGGCCTTTCACAATATTCTATTTTTTATGTGGCACTGTAGTAGACTTCAATATTAGATGACCTCATGTGGCCAGTTAGAAGAATAATTAGAATTAGTTTCTAATAAAGTGGAGTGTCAAACAATAAATGTGAAAATTTTGTGTTAGTGAACACACACATACACTAACATCTCTCTCACTGTGAACTCAGCATGCATGGTGCTGAGTAGAAAAGTGGAAGAGGTGAGAGCAGGCAGAGATGTAACTAGAGATGTCCCAATACACATTTTTATTATTTTATTATTATAAAATAGAAGACTTTAGACTCTGGGCACAAGATCTGATTGGCTGGCTTGGTGTCTATTAATTCAATATAATGGGACACTTATGAAGTAAAACTGTTGAAAAAAAGTTTAATCACTGATCTATTTAAATGCTATGGAAACTTGGAACCGTAACAATAATAGGAAATAGATTTTAAAACAAAATTGGCTGTTGTTATGTAAGAGGACAACAATTGGCTGTTTTTGTGTTAGAGGACAACAATTGGCTGTTTTTGTGTTAGAGGACAACAATTGGCTGTTTTTGTGTTAGAGGACAACATTGGAAGTTGTTGTGTAAGAGGACAAAAATTGGCTTTTGTGTTAGAGGACAAAATTGGCTGTTGTGTTACAGGACAAAAATTGGGTGTTGTGTTAGACGACAACATTGGCTGTTGAGTTAGAGGACAAAAATTGGCTGTTGAGTTAGAGGACAAAATTGGCTGTTGTGTTAGAGGACAACATTTGGCTGCTGAGTTAGAGGACAAAATTGGCTGTTGTGTTAGAGGACAACATTGGCTGTTGTGTTAGAGGACAACATTGGCTGTTGTGTTAGAGGACAACATTGGCTGTTGAGTTAGAGGACAACATTGGCTGTTGAGTTAGAGGACAAAAAATGGCTGTTGAATTAGAGGACAAAAATTGGCTGTTGAGTTAGAGGACAAAAATTGGCTGTTGAGTTAGAGGACAAAATTGGCTGTTGAGTTACAGAACAAAAATTGGCTGTTGTGTTACAGGACAAAAATTGGCTGTTGTGTTACAGGACAAAAATTGTCTGTTGAGTTAGAGGACAAAAATTGGCTGTTGAGTTAGAGGACAAAAATTGGCTGTTGAGTTAGAGGACAAAAATTGGCTGTTGAGTTAGAGGACAAAAATTGGCTGTTGTGTTAGAGGACAAAATTGGCTGTTGTGTTAGAGGACAAAAATTGGCTGTTGTGTAAGAGGACAAAATTGGCTGCTGTGTTAGAGGACAAAATTGGCTGTTGTGTTACAGGACAAAAATTGGCTGTTGTGTTAGAGGACAAAAATTGGCTGTTGTGTAAGAGGACAAAATTGGCTGTTGTGTTAGAGGACAAAATTGGCTGATGTGTTACAGGACAAAAATTGGCTGTTGTGTTAGAGGACAAAAATTGGCTGTTGTGTAAGAGGACAAAATT
>BRDA01002619.1:17184-28220 GCA_036984385.1 Crenuchus spilurus | reverse complement strand
GATTGTGTCGTCGGTTAAAACAGGAGAATGTGTTGTCGGTTAAAAACAGGAAAATTGGCTGTTGTGTTAGAGGACAAAAATTGGCTGTTGTGTAAGAGGACAAAATTGGCTGCTGTGTTAGAGGACAAAATTGGCTGTTGTGTTACAGGACAAAAATTGGCTGTTGTGTTAGAGGACAAAAATTGGCTGTTGTGTAAGAGGACAAAATTGGCTGTTGTGTTAGAGGACAAAATTGGCTGATGTGTTACAGGACAAAAATTGGCTGTTGTGTTAGAGGACAAAAATTGGCTGTTGTGTAAGAGGACAAAATTGGCTGTTGTGTTAGAGGACAAAATTGGCTGTTGAGTTAGAGGACAAAAATTGGCTGTTGAGTTAGAGGACAAAAATTGGCTGTCCCATTATACCGAATTAGTATTTCTCATCTACAGACTATAATTCCTAATTTGTCTTTGTATTCATAAATACACAAATATGCCTAAATGTAACTGGGTTACAACCATGATGGCAGCCTACCAGGTGTCATGTTATAACAAATGTATGGAATTCTTGTGGTCATGAGGTCCTTTGCCTCGGTCTTGTGCATTAATTTCACATAATGGGACACCTCGGCAGCTGTTATCCCTTAGACAATAATAAGCTCTAAGCAACTGATAATTCCATATCACCCTATTTATGCCACAGCTGTATTATCTATGAACTGGCAGAGGTATCAATGTCAAATTAATATTTAATCACGATAGTCAATATAAAGCAACAGTTTGCTGGAAATTTCTATTTAGATTTACATGCTAGATGTAGTCCGTCGCATACATGCAGTGTAAAACTAAAGAAAGCAAAATTCAGATGCTAAACACATTCTGGCTGATCCACTACATTTGGGAAAAGAGAAAATTGTGTCAGTTTGATTTTCAACAAACTACAATTTAAAGTGTTCATATCATAGTAATAAAGCTTGTTGTAGTAAAGTGTTAAAGTTTTAAAATGCACCAGTGACGTCCCAGTGCATTTAGTTCATATATGGAAACTAAGCAGTAAAAACTGCCTGCTTTAAATTTGTGATGTCACAAATACATATGCACTCATATATAGGCAAAAGGGTTTCAGCACAACACAATGCAACCTTTTTATATAACAATATAAAACATCCTGTTTAATTCTAATAAATTAAGAGAGGTTGGTAAATGGTCATGTAATAATATGCTGAAAAAGTGTTTTTGGTACATAAACCCATACATATGTTAAAAGTTGATCTCTGGCAGAAGGTGTAGGTCACAGGTCCTTTAAAGAGGATTGGTACCAAATGTAAAAATGAAATAAATACATCTTGATCGGGACATCTCTAGGCTCATGTCAGTGCCCTGTTTGGTTTGGGAAGCGGCCAGTGCCGTACCTCTCCGCACCTGCCTCCCGCTTCTCCAGCACGTATGGCCTGGTGAGCTGCTTGGGCATAGAGCCAGCCACTCTGCAAGGCAAAAAGTCAGGTCGGGATACATAAACACACACACATACGCTACGAGGCCTTGCCGCAGATGGCCTCGGATGTGTTGCCGCTGCTTGCCTGCTGATTAGCATCAATCAGGGAAGTGACTGCAAGGCTGAGAGCAGACCTTCACTTCTTTCAAACACACACAATCATGACAGATGACACCATGTAATGGACTGACACTCAAAGTGCTTCCTTTGGTTTATTTTTATGAAGCTGTTTTAATGACAAAGATTAGCCGCACAGTCATAAAATTATGAACTAATTTCAATGTCCAAAGGACAAAAGGGAAAATCACTCATCTGATAAATTAATACAATATTACTGCAGAATCACTCTGCTGTAGAAATGTCTGTCCTATATATAAACAATATCTATATAATATATTTTCTCTTTGTTAAAATTTCCTACCGGGACTTCAAAAAGTCTCACATATTCTGAACCACCCTTATATGTGTTGTGTCACAAAAAATGACAAAATTAAGAATTTCAAGGTGTGCTAATAGGGAAAAGAAATTATAATGCTCCAAACTATTAAATAACTAATAATCTACTCAAGCACATTTGCACCTATGCTTCTGCTTTAGATAACTGCAGGTTGTTTATACTTGCTTTTCTAATGGACTCCTGCACTGAGCATCAACAGATGTGTTTATGTCCAACATAGCAGCATAGATCAAACGTCTCAGACTCCAGTCCTGGAGAGCTGCCATCCAGCAGAGGTTGGTGATTTCCCTCTTCAAACAAACCTACTAAAACAGGCAATGAACTGCTCATTTAAAACAGGTGTGTTTGAGCAGAGAAATCACCAACCTGTGATGGACAGCAGCTCTACATGACTGCAGACCCCTAGCATAGGTCTGTCTCAGAAGTGTAATGAAGTAAACGTGTACTGCATGAATTAATAACAAAAAAAAAAAGAGGGCTGGATGTCCTCAGCGTGGTGTCAGTTTCAGGCACAAATCAAATATTTGGCTGATGTTGTATGTCTTATGTATGCTTAATGTGCAGTTCAAAAATCGGTGTGTAGCGCAGTTTATACTTTTATTCAAAAATGTGCTCTTCTCTGATTGATTTTCTTTACACAAACTCTATGGAACACAAATGCCTGTGCATTTTAATACAGGTTTACTATTTATTTACTGAATTTATCAATTTAACAGATAAAAAAAGTGGCATGTGTATGTTATAGCACATTAAATACTGCCTTTTTAATTTTTTTCCACTTTGAAAAATTCAGAAAATAAATAGAAACTCTACAACAAAATATGCAGAAAATATTTTCATAGAGGTCAACAATATTACTATATGTAACAACAATGCTACTATGCAATATTACTATATTCATCTCAACAATATTACTATATATAACAAATATAACAATATTATTTATGTATTTCAACCACAGGTGTCCAGACATTTGCATGAGACTGCAGGCATAAGCCTTGAACATATGCTGAAAGAGTATCTATCAACAGAATGATGAGATGCAGGGCAACATATGCTTAGATGTGGTCACAATATGTTCTTGCAGTACATATTATTGTTTCTAAAATGATGTTTACTAGATAAAGATGTATGCTATGCTATATAGAAAGTTTTCTTTTTTGCCCCGAGCTTATTGACGGCTCCACTCTTTCACTGCACTATTAAACTCAATACCTCATGAGCGTGCATAGTTAGTAGGCAGAGTCCTCTGCATAGTTTGCATACAGCATAGAGGTACATTATGGCCACAATAAGGCACAGTTTGAAATGTCCCTGCGCTTGTACATGCACCCTGTCCTCTCTGTATGGACTAATATCACAGACATAAAAGACACATAGTGTGTTTGTGTTCTTTTATACATTTTCCAACATGTGTCTCTGTATATCTGCAGTAAATCCCTGTCTGAACAGAAAAATCACATAAGGTGATGTACCACCCAACCCTGTGTCATTCAGACATTTCTCACTGGTGCCTCAGTCTCAAGTAGGATCTGTGTCCAAGCCCACTGCTTCATACACACAATGTAATTTATTTCAGACCTGTGCCAAGCACACATTTCATTATTGCCACCAGCTTTCTGAATACAGACAGTATACTGCTGTGAGGCTTTTGTTGTTGTTTGTCCAGAAAAGATTGTCAGAAAGACTAGTGTCTGCTTCAGACACCCTACAGCTATGACTAGCTTCAACCTCAGGAACACACACACTTCAGGTCAACAGGCATGTTCACAGACAGGCATCAAACAAGTTATTTTACAGCATTCAGATAAACTGGAAAAGTTTAAGAGGTTAAGTTATGTATATACAGAGAAGAGAAGACAGACGGTAAGAGAAGACAAGCAAACAGAAGAGAAGAGAAGAGAAGAGAAGAGAAGAGAAGAGAGCTCACCCCTGGTAAAGGTTGCAGGACTCTACACAGGTGCGTCCCCTACTGAAGAAGCGGCAGGCCAGGCATTGGTCAGGCCCTGGACCCCAGCATCCAGCATCCGAACACAACGGGTCACATGTCATCCTCTCTATGACTGAAAAACAGAGATTACATTCATTTTACAAGGAATAATGATCAATGAGGTAGAATGCAGCTGATAATTCAGTCTGAATACAGGCTCAATCAGACTACAATGTGTACGTTTACATCTACATACTGAACATTCAGAGCTCATGAAGTGGCCAGTGAGTGGAAGCACAAGGTAGAAAAGTGGATAGTACATGATTGCTGTCAGAGCATATATATATTTTGTGCACCGTCTGTAATATTAACTTGCACTGAATGTTAAGAAAACCTTCTACTCTAAAGTTACCAAGTTCTTATTCTGACAGTGACAATGAATATATAACATATTGTCAGTATATAATAACAGTGAACAGGTTTCTGTGGTGTAGCTGTGTCAGTTCATTCATACGATACTGAATACAGAGTGAATGTGAACCTGGATGCACTGCATTCTTTTTGTAAACCGTCTTCCAGGTTCTGCTTTTCATTCAGCACTTGCACATTCACTAACACACAGGTTTCCAAAGAGGGTGGAGAAGTAATTTCTGATCCCGCCTTGAGGTGTTGGCAGGCATTAGATGGGGATGTAGGATCTTTTGTCATAATTTGACTGAGCTCAATGTACACCATCTGGGTTGGTCTAATCCAACTAGAGCCGTGCATATTTTACTTTTGTAAAGAGCTGATGTAGTCTGGTGTATTTGAATGAGAAATGCTGATGTGTGTGTGTGTGTGAAAGAGAATGATGAAGGACAGACAGGTCCAGACAGTGGCCCCACTGAGCAACAGAATACAGCTGTGCAGCTGTGAATGTGTTAAAATAGTGCTGACGCTTTAGAGACACCTAACACACTCACGCACTCACTACACCAAGCAGACACCTGCAAATCTCCCCAACAATGAACCCAAGGAGATACTGGAATGAGAAAATAATGACTTTGGGGTATAGGAGTGTTGTAGTGGAAATTTCTGATGAAGTATTTCTGAAAAGTTTTCAGATTTCTGCTCTCCCAATTCTGCGTTTATTTTTCTACACAGCACCTAAATGAGTCATCTCTGTGACATCGTTTTTCTGGCTCAGTGGCATTTTAAGAGATGACGTCTCCCTAAACGCCTGCAGCCACATTTCTAAAACATTAATGGTCAGCGTAGAGGGACTTTCTTCAACATGTTAACGCTTCACCTCAAGAGCAGCTCGGCTGGCCAGCTGTCAGGATGGAGAGCGCTCAGTCTGATGTGGCCTAGTTAAGCTGCCTAGTGCTCCACACCGCAGCGTGGGCAAGATCAGCACAACCCTGACAAAAGGGACAACCCCATACCTGTCAATCATACTCTAATAAAAACACCGGGGCTCATTCCATAACAAGAAATCTATTCTTAAAACCCACAAATGCAGTTTTCTTTAATACTCTGACATTCAACACTGTGTGCTGACTTGGGAGTTTATGTATCTGTAGGTATGTTTTGATCACTACATTTTCATTAAAAGGCCCATTACTTTTAATGAAATATATCTATTTATTGGTCTTTTTTATGTCTTTATTTATTTACATATTATTAATCAGCCTATTCTATTCACAGACCTGTGAAACAGAAAATAGGGGATCAGAGTGAACCTGTAATTGGCTACTTCCAGGTCCTGAAAAGAGCAGGGTTGCCAGGTTCACGGTTTTTAATCCACTTTGCAAATAGAGTCGCGGGTAAAATTTCAGACATCACAGAGTTAAGGTTTTTGGGATTAGTAACACAAACTGAATAAAAACTGCTGGAGATGTCTGAGGTAGACTTCTGTTTAATAATGGCTTTTGTCAGACATTATGTTGGAGAATTTTGGGTACTCAGCCTCAGCAACATATGAGACTTTTTTTATAGTACAGCAGGACTTCAAAAAGTCCCAAAAGAGCTAGGATTTAAAGAACTTTGAGAAGCAGCTACTGTTGAGATTAAATAAGACATGCTGGACCTCTTACTTAGTGGACCAAATAAAACATTACTGTAATATTAATAGGTTCTGAGTTCTAAACATAACTCTTTTTGAGCTCCAACCTCTGTTAAGAGCCATTAATGTTTTAATGTAATGCTCACCACAGCAAGGAGCCTTTAAACACGTCATGGGTTTTATAGCAATTATGAGGAATCTCCCAAAAAGCTGAATTTTGCTTTTATTATTCAGTTTCTGATTGTATCATTTGCAATAACATAGACTGACTGGATGAAAACTGGTCCTAGTATGTAGCTACACTGTTTGTTTACACAAACTATACATGACACTAAGTTCAGTATACATTTACTTGTACAGCTTTTACTTGAGCAATTATTTTACTGGAGTACTTCTACTTTTACTTAAGTAGGGGGGCTGTACTTCTGCCTAAACATGTTTTCTTCAACTAGACAGTTATATAATGTTGTATAATGTAAATTGCTATAATACAAATTTAAGATAAAGCTCGGGGAGATATTGATGAATGAGGCTCAATGAGACTGATGAAGGGAAGCTGTAGAATGTAGTTACATTTAGTTTGACAAAGCAGAAAGGAAGCATCTAAATACATTAATACAATAAAAGTAAATATACTGTAGCATGTCTTGCAAACATGGTTTACATTAAGGAGATCCTAACCCTGACCTTAACCTCAACCAAAAATGCAGATGTGAATATTGTGAACCAGCATGTCTACAACAGTGTATGCAGTATGTTTAGACAATCTATATTAAATGTATTCTCAGGATAACATCTAAAGCCATGAACGTAGACTCTCCAAATACATGAAAACACCTGAACTTAGCAGTTTATCCAAAAAATCTTTATTTTGAAACATCTGTTGATCTTATTCTGTGTGTACTCAGATGCTTCACACTGTTATTTCACTGTACATCACTCTGTCGATATGTTATTAATGTCTTTTATCATACACAAAAGACCATCCAAACAAAATTTGTTCAAGGAATATTGTGAATAAACTACAGTATGAGTTATATGTCCATAAACAATCTCAATAAACACTCGATATGCTAGAATAAAAAATATTAGAGGATAAGAAACTACAGTAAACTCTCTATACACTAGAAGATGAAACATCAGTGAGCACTATTAATAACTAGAATAGGAGACATGAGCAAGCATTTTTCAACTACAGTGTGTCTTAAAAAGAATAAAAAAATCTTGCTCAACAGTGAAATAAGTGAGAGCAAAAGTGGGAAAACAAAAACACTTCAGGGACTGAGTTTATGAAAAAGGCTCGGCTTTTCCTTCAGAGGCTCAAAAGCAGATCAGTTCCACTTTACTGGGATGACTTTGTGCTCAGAGCCACAACTACAGCCAGTGCAGCTGAAATCAGAAGACGAGGTTTGGGTTGGGCCAACTGGTTTAGCAATCCTGTAAGGGAGATGGATCAAAAAGATGGCAACATCAAAGTTCAGTGAGCCGCTGGACAAGAAGAAAACAGTTTGGGCTGCGCTGACGTCAAAAGTCGAGTCAGGTCAGTCTCCAGAGAGACGAAGAGGTGCTGGATGGATCCCTGCTGCTGTTGCAAAGAGATGATAACAATCATCATTGCATCATACGAATATGATGAAAAGAAAAAGAACAAAAAAAGCTCTTCAGATAAACGTAAACCTCACTCACCGTTGGGAAGAGTAAGAGATGTGGAAAAAGCAGTGTGTGTGTGTGTGTGTGTGTGTGAGCGAGTGAGTGTGTGTGTGAATTCTTGTTGGTGATTATAGCTTCCACCACCAAAGGAAATCTCTAAAATGTCAAAAAAGTGTTTCAGGTGTACCCTGCAATTAATTTCACTCAACAGTTCATGGAATAGCTCGACATTTGCGGTGAGCAGGTAATTGGATTGTTGGTGATGAAACAAATGAGTGGGCTTTAGCTTGAGGCCACTTTTCACGTTTTAAATCAGAAAACATCAGTGAAACTCACAACATGTCTGAGTGTCCAGCACTTCTACTACTGCTGCACAAAATCCATATTTATACTGCGAGTAATTACAGGTGTTTGAGGTTTTTCAAGTTTGGGAGAGGTACAAGAGCACCAAATTCTGGTCTTAAAGTCAGTGGTATGGGGTTTGTTTCTATGGAACTCTGGTACGGTGTGCTACAGTTGTTGAAGCTACTGTATATTCTCATGATGCTGCATGTGAGGTTGCACAATTGGTTGAGTGGGGTTGCGTGATTGGCTGAGTGGGGTTGCGTGATTGGTTGAGTGGGGTTGCGTCATTGGTTGAGTTTTCCAAGTTTTTCCTTAAGCTCACTTTTGTGGATTGAGTGTGTTTACTGAGAGCATGGTGAAAAATGCACATTTCATGCTTGCCTGCACAGCTAAAAATCTTCTCATAGGACAATGGCTCTTTGTTTGCAGGTGCTCCCAAATATGCTTTGTTCCTCACTGCTTGAGTGTATCCAATCAAAATAATAAAAAGAAGCAAACAGATAAAACTTCTTCCTTCCATTTTATGACCCTACACTCAAAAAATCCTCATGTATGGAATTGCAAAATGATTGACAGTTCAGATGGAATTCTTGTGCTTGAAAGCAAACCAGTAATAGTGAGTCCCTCCCTCAAACAAGTCCAGAATCAGACCTGGGTGTGGACTCAAGTTTTCAGGACAAGTGTGAAAACACTCTTATAAGACTTGTTTGTAGCATAGTCAATGCAAAAGTAATAAACTTAAGACTTACCCTCAGAGTGATTGGTTTAATTCAGTTCAATAAAGCAGGCCACTCTAAACAAGCATAAACTTTAATGGAATTCTACAGACTGAAAGTGCTCTTATTGTGATGACAGTATAGGCTACAGTGAGTAAGTGCTATGAAACAAAGGAATTATGCACAAGCTAAAGATGTGACTGTGAAAACTAGCACTTAAAGTCCCTGACCCAACGTGAGTCTGAGAAGCTTAGGAAATGAGACACTAATGCCTAGCTTCACCTTTGTCTTCTGGGCCACTTCCCAGGATTCCAATTAATGCTTATTTCTAGACAATACATCTATCAACTATTCTTTGATTACTTGACTAATTGAGCCATTATGCCCACTGTTTCCTCTCATTATTGACCAATTACAGCACAGCTGTAGGTTCAATCTGTCATTTCTTCTTTTGCAATGAAACAAAAATGAAAAGAAATGTTCAGCCTGTTCTGTATTGCAATATGCCAGAATGTCTACATGTGACACTGCAGAGCATTATAAACTTATTTGCTGTTTAATTTTTTGTCTTAAAGTATGTCGTGCATGCACTTTTATCCATGAATGACATTATCAACTAATCAGCTTTGATGTATAACTGTTGCAACTCTTGCACCACCACAGTCCATGCTTTGCTTGGCTTATTTTGAGTCTGGGTGACTCTCTGTGCTGCTCTTGGCCTTCTTAGCCACCTAATGGACCCTCCAGCTGGGAGAGCAAGAGGGACTCTGTGGGCCCCCGCTAGGCTCAGTGAGGTGCATTGACCCAGGGAAAGAAAGGGCAAGGAGAGCCTCAGTTCCTCCTAGGACTGTCCCCACTGACCGCTGGCTCAGTAGAAACTACAGTCACTCTTCAGGACCACAGCAGGAGAGAGAGGACACAGTGTGTGTGTGTGTGTGTGTGTGTGTGTGTGTGTGTGTGTGTGTGTGTGGCATTTGTATATTGATTAAACATATTATTACTGTTACCTTGTATCTCCAAAATGGAAACTTATTCTAAAGTTCAATGCATGCTAATATAAGAAAATGGAATTGTAAGGTCTTTTGGGACATTTACAAATATGTGTTTTACACAATGTAAACGCCAGCTTCTGTTATTATTATTATTATTATTATTATTATTATTATTATTAGGACAAGTGTTAGCATTTTTGATTTGGTGTATGAGAGCATTTTCAGAAATCTGAATATTGTGGAAAAAGTTCATGTGTGTTCATAATTTAATAAATAATTAAATTAAATTACATCATTACAAGAAGTTAAATGGTAATAATTCAAATTGTATTATAAAGTGACACATTTCAAGCCTGTAATTTACTAAAATTTGAAATAAAATATTCTAACCAAAAAGCCATACTGATCAACATTAACACAAAAAAAGCTTGAAAAGTACTTTACATATAATGAATATAAAATATATGAGTTTATGAATTTTTAATTAAATTATGACCAACAATGAACTTTTTAACATTTTTGGTTGCTGCACTGTCCTTTAAGCATTTATTCTACACCGCAGAATGGTGAAAACTGACTTTTTTTAGCTAAAGTGTCTAAAATTACACTACTAGACTAAATTTGAAGTTTGGTTTAATGTGATAAAGATATTTTGATATGCTTAAATAATCAGAATCTATCTTTAAGACAATTGCAAATAATATAGTTTGTGTCTATAAATGTTTTTCCTACATTAATAAATAATGAAATAAAGTAATATAAATGTACCCCAGAGTTGTTTTTATCAATGCTACATTCTGATTATATACATCTATAATAACTCTAACTGTTTAGAAAAGCTGTACAGCATTTTTGAATTAATCACTTTATATACATTAGAATGAAAAACCTGGTCTTCCCTTACCTGAAATATGTAACACTGCATTTCAAACAGAAGGGGTGCTGTTTTATTTTAGAGTTTCACAGATAATATCTTCACTTTTACTTTAAACTGATGAAAACAGTAAATATCTGCACTCACTGCACTCTTTAGGGTCTCTGTTGTTGCGTATCAGAGCTTTTTGGGTGGGGATGCGGAACAAGCCGGTCCAGTTGATGGTGTTGTAGTAACACAGCTGGCTGTTGTTGGTGATGTAGACATTACCAGCACTAATCTCATGTAAAGATTGCAGCTGTAGAGATGAAATCCACTGCTGCTTTAATACCAACAAAGAAATCCCACTGTAGAGAGAGAGAGAGAGAGAGAGAGAGAGAGAGAGAGAGAGAGAGAGAGAGAGAGAGAGAGACAGAGAGAGACAGAGAAAACAGAAGTAAAAAAAAAGTGCTGGGATATAAATGACCTGTATGTAAATTATCTCTTTACTGATTGGTGCTACTGTACTATATTGTGTATCATTAATGAAGCAGTCTGGGAGGAATAAGTGGAATA
>BRDA01002619.1:0-17174 GCA_036984385.1 Crenuchus spilurus | reverse complement strand
AGAGAGAGAGAGAGAGAGAGAGAGAGAGAGAGAGAGAGAGAGAGAGAGAGAGAGAGAGAGAGAGAGAGAGAGATGTCAAGAGAGAGAGAGAGAGAGAGAGAGAGAGAGAGAGAGCTGTAGAGAGAGAGAGAGAGAGAGAGAGAGAGAGAGAGAGAGAGAGAGAGAGAGAGAGAGAGACAGAGAGAGACAGAGAGAGACAGAGAAAACAGAAGTCAAAAAAGTGCTGGGATATAAATGACCTGTATGTAAATTATCTATTTACTGATTGGTGCTACTGTACTATATTGTGTATCATTAATGAAGCAGTCTGGGAGGAATAAGTGGAATATACTGTTTTCTATGACATCACAAAAACTACATTTTAGGTGGATTTTTTGCACTTTATGTACTTTTCTAGATGATATTAGTTACATGGGGAGGTAATGTAATTATTACCAAAGATTAATGAAACAGTCATGGAAAACAATACATTTACATATATCTGCCTTTTCTGCCTACAGCAGTTTATGCATCCACACTGAAATGTTATTCTCAAGTATGGAGGACTAGAAGGAGGTATTTGGTATAGTCATTCCTGTAAAATGTTGTGTCAATCAAGCCTGTGGCAAACCTCAGGTGTAGCATTTCATCTTCAACCACCACCTTGACCATGAATATTAGACATTCCCCCACACACCCTTGTAAAATAATGTCTAAAAATGGATTTAATATCCATATCCACACTTTATGCACTGAAGAGTGAACGACACATTTTAAAA
This sequence comes from Crenuchus spilurus, assembly GCA_036984385.1. Lineage (NCBI taxonomy): Eukaryota > Metazoa > Chordata > Actinopteri > Characiformes > Crenuchidae > Crenuchus > Crenuchus spilurus. Next base: position 16,416 of record BRDA01002619.1, on the reverse strand, counting down.
CTTCAACAACATAACATTTATTTTTTAAAAAGTTGATTTCCAACCTAAAATAGAGTTACTCACTCATAACTTCATAAGCTACATGTTAGAGCCATAGTAGTTGCTGAATAATTGATAGTATTTACTAAATAATGAGTCAACGATCAAAGACTACATAGTAAAGCTGCAGTTTAAGGGGTTAAGTGGTGGATGTTCAGTCAGTATCAGTGCAGCTGCTGAAGGTATTTCTTCTTCCATCATGTTTCAGTTTGAATTCCTCTCTACCAGAATTCAGACGCTGTTTAAAGATCAATTTTTGCAAAGCTGTATCACTGAAGGAGATTTTAATCACAGGCAGGCGTGCTGAAGAGCACATCAAAGCAGCTCGGAGACAGATTCCCTCTTCACTAACGCCAGCATAGCCCACTCATATACCCCAATCATTAACACCCTTCCTCTTTCTCTCTCTCCTTCTGGAGCAGCCACTCACCAGAACTCTGCCTCTCTTCCCTTCTTTTATAATCTGTCCGTCTCCTTATTTTCACTACAACATCATGGTTTGAGTGTACATATTATATATATATATATCAGCATTTAAGCATCATCTTTTTCAATATGTATTATCTCAAAAAAATGTCTCTGCATTCAGGAGTGACCAGTACAGGATCACAGCTTTTGACAAATTGTCTTTGGTATTTTATCTCAGAGAACTGGCATCAGGAGTCATGACTGACTGACTGTGTGCAATCATGCTAATGGACACAATTTTTACTCAAGAAAATCAGCATAAACAGTGCACACAAAGAGAGAGAGAGAGAGAGAGAGAGAGAGAGAGAGAGACAGAGAGACAGAGAGACAGAGAGAGAATGTACCTGTAGAGTGATCGACCACCGATGGTTGCCAGGCTGGAGAACACACTCAGATCAGTCATATTATCTGGCCACGACTGAATGTTCAGAAAGCCTACAAAGAACACAACCATATCAGTCCAGTACAGTCTACATACATCACATCAAAAGAGGCAATCTAATACAGTTTAAATTCTATCAAAACCAACCAACAACATCTTTGTTTATTTTAAAACATATATGTTGAAGTCAACGTACAGTATTTCCTTCAGATGTTGTTAGCTCTAATCATCTTGGATGAATTACAGAAATAAAGAACCAGGTAATCATTTTGATTGAGTGATTTAATTATCCAGATGAGGATTGAAGTTGAAGATTGAACTGTTGAAGATATGCAAATGCCTCTGCATGGATTTACAGTACGTCTGATTTTAGACTGGCTTCATTCCCAGAAGTTACAGGCCACCAAAGACCTTAAACACATGTGCTACCCCAAGTTGACAGACTGAAAGTTTCTTTGTATTCATTTATCAATGAAGAGTGAAGGAACAACCTGATCATGGCTCACTATCCAGAAATTATGATTTCAAGGTTGACGTATGTTCTAAACAATAGTTAATAATAATTTTGTAGTGCAATTACATTAATAACATAAGAATATACAGTAAAACAATAAATACTGAGTAGATGTAATGACTTTTGTTCAGCTCAGTCCCGACTGCAGAATGTTATGAATGACAATTTGGAAGTGGCATATGGAAGCTATTATTGCCCCCGTATATGCCCCACATCATTTTATCTCACACCTGTCCATTTTTTGGACCAAAAAGCTAATGGCATAGGCATATATCATTGAGAAATGTAAATAATGAATTTAAATGTTGAATATTTAATGGAGAAAGAATGGCACATAAAACTGAGAGGACAAACAGACTAGAAAAATGAGGAGAGAATGGGGGAGAGAGAGAGAGAGAGAGAGAGAGAGAGAGAAAGCAAACAACTGAGAGGCGGTGATTGAGTAAAAAGTCAAAATAAGAGTTATGGAAATTTTTTGTTATTAATTCTTGTTTATCTGCTGTGGAAGGTAAACACACACATCTGTCCAACAATACAAATATATCACATTTTTTTAAATGAAATGTATATTTAAAACTATTATTTAAAACAGCAAAAAGAATCAGATTCACCGCACTTCAAAGCTTTCATCACCAACAAACTAAACCTGAATCTGCACTCTCTGCCAGTCTGGGGAAATAAAAACTGAGAATCACTTCATTCTTTCATGCATATAATAATAAACCATAAGAGACATTTTCCTGCCCAAAATTACTCAAACTAAACCCATATGCTTCCAGGTCCAGAACACAAAGACATTTACCTCACTGATTACTTTACATTTTATTTGTTACATGCTCAAATTATCCATTTATTTGCTTCTTTTCATGTTTCTGTATCAGCACAATACTGTATCAACACTTTAAACTTAAAAAAAAAGATGTTTAATAGTTATAAAAAAATGTTATGTCAACTTCTAATCATTTGTATATTAACAACACATTTGTAAACTTGATAAACTTTTGCTATTCATCCTCTCTCACTGCAGAAGAACATTCGGACCAGTAATTGGGTAAACAGGATTCCTTTTAATAAGTACAAAAAATACATACAAAATTTAAAGAATAGGCGGATTTCTTCATGTTTGCTCATCCTCTCTGGCCTCTGGCCAGAGTGACATCACTCTAAAATCGTTAGAAGTCTTTCTTCATGGAGAGCATAATCTTATATATCCTCTGCTTGAAGCAGGTGTGTGAAGCTGCTTCTCTTGTCTACTCCGGAACACAGACAGCAGGTAAAATTGCACAAAATTAGCTTCCAGTTCATACAGAGGAGAGGAGGAGAGGAGGAGAGGAGGAGGATCAATAGCAAATGTAATGTTTAGTGTTTCTGCATTAAAGATGAAATGGTATGAAAATATAATATGATTGTAGTGGCTAAAATCTTCATGGTTATCATTATTACCATGATACACAAAGTGAAATTGTATATGGAACAACACATAAAAGTATGCACTTTTTGTTTTAATATTAAATATAGCATAGTCAATACTTTATGTAAACATAAAAACATATAAAATGTGCAATAACATTAAAAGTAATTGCACTTTACCTTACTGAAATGTTCCTTAGTGCAGGTTTAAATGAATACTGAATGTGTTTCTAACAAGTTTTGAAGTCTAACTGTTGTAGTAGCATTAGTGGTGTAGTGGCACTGTAATGTAATCATTACAGTGCATCAAGAAACATGCACACGCTGAAGTTATTGTGCTAGAGCTGTGTCACTAGAACTTGATCTGGACTCAAACTTAACTTAAAGTTAACATGCTTTAGAGATGAATCTCTTGAAGTTTAATCTCTGAAACTAATTTTCCAAACGGCAGAACACACAACATTTAAACTATTTAATATGTAAATGCATGGATCTGATTCAGTGAAGCAGGTTTCAGTTCAGCTTTCACAGAAACACTCCAAACAGCAGTCCAGACAGAGGATCCCCCTTGAGCCAACCAACATACTAAATGTCAGTCCACTGGCCAGCCAAATCAAATATTAGGGGGGGTACATTTCAACATTTCAACACCTCCCAAACATTAAGTAAACAACCCCCAATGTTTAATGTGTTCTTAGCATGCACATTTCCACTATAATGTTAGTTCAACACAGCAGAAGTTAGGAACTGGTCTACAGAAGAAGGCTCTAGTTTTTAAACTTCTGGAGTCAGCACTCCCACTGGTGGGATATAACCAAAGATCCACAAAAACACATAAAACTCTGCAAGACTTTAAACTAGGTACAAAACTAAACATACCACATAAAAATTAAAGGGTCTATTTTTCATATAGATATACAGCCTTTTAAAAAGATTTTTTATTCTTGTGAGAGAAGCATGAATAAGCAAAATAAATAAATAAATAAATCAAGCGCAAGTCAGACCACAGTGCTTTTTTCCACCCACTGATGAGATCTGCCATTCATATGATAACGATATGGTAATTCCGGACATGTCACTGGTGGTTTAGCGAACCAGGAACGTGTGAAAACACACATTTGGTCTCTATAAACAAAGAGCGCTCATATGAACAAAAAAACCTCACTTCTCACCTCACACAATCGTTAAGCTTTAGAAATAAAACCACATACAATTTCTAAAAACTGTAATCACTACAACTGTAATGTTTGTAACCAACACCTATGTTTAGAACTCAAAAGTCTTGGCTAGAAATTGTGTTTTTTCACAATATATCAGCACATTTGAAAATAGGTTTTTGGAAAGTCTAAGTTTAGAGCAGATTTAATAAAAATATAGATTTATGACACTCTTACTGTTTTGACACTGTTGTTGCTGAGGTTGTGCTCAACAAAAGCCTGTGAAACACTTTGGAAAAATATATTTTGGGATGGGAGTAATTTGTTAAAAGTCAGGGCATGTCAGACTACATCAAATTGTCTGAAATCCCCCCTCAGACTCCAAAGAGTTAAAATACTTATATACTGTAGGTATAGACAGGTGGTTGTAAATTTCACAATAAAGGACTGTTCAGATCACAAGAATGACAGTTTACAATATAGAGCTGTTTGAAAACAAATTAAAAAGCATTAAAACATCCAGCTTATTTGTCATGCATGTTTTTTACTCTCTGTATATGTGAAGTATGTTTTCCTGAGTCCACCATAATTTTAAAGTAATTAAAAGCACAAGTGTGCCAGCTGAAAACTCAGGTAAAATACTGCTGCTTGTCTCACAGTGACTGGACTCGCATGATGCTTGTTGACATGGTAACATCTACACTAAGTGGTGCTTGGCACGCACATCATTTTGGATCTGATTACTTGTAATATGCATGTAAATGTTTAATCAGATTGTTGAGTAGAGTGGTCACAAACACCTCAGTCTTCATCTATAATGAGAATGGACTGGCGAATATTGTCACTGTTGGAGAGAAAAAGGCACCTGATCTAGAAACAGCAGAGTTTATATTTACCCTGGTAATACAGCTCCATATCTTTAACCGAGCGCTCTAACTGTAATGGCTGTGTGAGCGAGATCCTTGTGGGTTGGGAAGGCAGATTACAGGCCTGTCTTCCATGGTGATGTGTTGTTAGCGTGGCGTCTGCTGACACTAATTGCCTTAATGACAAAATTGCAGCAATGGGAAGTCTCAAAATGTGTGTGTGTGTATATGTGTGTATTGTGTGGATGTATGCGTGTAGCATTCCTCAAGAGCAGGCCGCCCGCCTGTCTGTGTTTTTATCTGTTTATTTTATGTGTAGAGGTGAGACTTCATCATGCTAATGGCGCTAACGAGATCCCGCTGAGCACCTGTCTGCGCTAGGCTAACAGCAGCACGCTAACATAAACTCTCCAATAAATCACAAACAGCACAAGGCTGGCTGTGTTAAGCTAACAGCTTACGCTAACAAAACCTCTTTAATCAATCACACATAGCAAAATGCACCAGGTTAAGAGTTTAATGCTAACAACCTCTATGAGAAAATATGCAGGAAACAACTGTCTGTGCTATGCTAACCTCTTAGAGAAGTGTTGTGCTAGTAAGTAATAAAGAAAATAGAACAGCTCAACCATCTATTTCTATATTGGGTTTATGTCCTTGTTAATTTGGCCTCATTGCTTATTTTTGGGGGTATCCTCAACATCATCTTAAGAGTCTTTACTACAGCTTGGGAGACCATTAAAAGATCACTGCAAACACCCCGTCTAATCTCTAGATGTGGAAACCACTGAAGAGGATGATGAATGGTCACAAAAAAGTAAAAAAATAGGTAAAGAGCAACAAATTATGGCTATTCCTCCAAATACTGATTTTGGAACTCTTTCTAATTAATATGTATAATAAATAATATTATCATGACCTAAGCAGGGATCAGCTGTGGCCTGGTGAAAGTTGCTGGGTCAATCCCCTGGCAGGAAATGACTGAAATGCCCTTCAGCAAGACACTTAACCACCAACTACTACCTCGGTGTCATGCATAGTAGCTGTCCAGAGCTTCACGCACATGTGCTCACTGTTCACTCAGGTGAATGTATGTGTTTCAATGCACAGAAGGGTTACATGCGGAGGTCAAATTCTTGTTTGTGCAAGCACATTGGTCCATGATTGTGAACTTTCACTTTTACATTCTTTGCATTATTTGAGGTCTGAAAACATTGCATCTTTTTTTGATGTTCTGCAAATAAATGCTGTGAATGTCATTATATCCATTTGAAATTTGGAAGAAACATTGTAAATAGTTTATAGACTAAAATAGACATGTTTTGCATTCTTAAACACATACTTTTCAATAGTAAAATTAAAGAAACTGATCTTTTTCTTTTCTTTTTCTAGAGCTATATATTAGCTCAAGTGAAGTTTGAGAGATGACATTCAACCGAGCAGGAGATATAGTCAACATTAATGTAAACTTGAACTTTGAAAACAAATTTCCTCTTCAGGCCTAAAAATGTCTGACAAAGCTATAATATATATATATAGAATGATAATATATATGAGTTTTGTAGAGAAAACCATAATGGTTATTATACCTGACTGCTGTGTGACTTTGTTTCTTTACTGCTTTGTTGTATTGCTGTACTTAGTTTCATTTTCCTTGCCACAACTGCCTTTAGCTTGCTCATCGGGGGCTTGGACTCAGATTCTTTCTTATCTTGTAAAGCTGTTTTTGTGTAAAGTTGCTTTATGCCAACACTAGTTGATTTTTACTATGCTACTTTGTATGCTCAGTAAGAAGCAGCCAATCAGAGTTAATATTGCAAATCAAACTTAATTAATTAATTAGTTAATTTTATCACTCTGCTTTACAAACAACTATTTCAGCCTTTGTTTGGAATTGCACCAGATCAATGATTTTTGGGCAAGTTCTGCTCTGATGTCTGGTGTCTCAAGCTATGTGCTATTATGAGTCAAGAGGTGAGAGTATGTTTAAGGGTATATTAGTAAGCATGTGTTGAAAAAAAAAAGTGCTGAAGTGTAGAATTTAATTTCAAAGGGCATTAGACTGTCCTCAGTGGACAATGCAAACCACTGAACCTAACAGCACAGTCCCTGTGTGTGCCAAAAACATTCACTCTCAAACTTGCACACAGTATGGTTTAGCTGGCCAGCCCCTGCAGCTTTAAGTCTCATATGAGACAGTAGCAGCCGTGGGCAGAAGTGAGAACTGTGAGAGAGCTGGGTGTTTCTGCCCGGTTCTCTCTGGCTGAGAGTTCCACTCTGAGTCACATTACTCACACACAGAGCTCTCAGCAGCAGGGGTTAAGTGCTTTAAAGTGATCCTTACAGTCTGTGCATCTGCCAGACACCTCATCCACTCACACTTTACTCATCCCAACCCACCAGTCTGACCTCACACTAAACTCCAACACAGAGAGACGCAAGTACTTTTAACCTCTTACAATATAGCACATGGTTATTAATTTCAAGGCTTTTTATTCAGTCTCTTATATGTGTTATTCACAAGGGGTGTAAGAAAATATTATATTTAAATATTATTATATTATTAATGCACAATATTATTTTTGTGATACTGTATTGATTCTCAAAAACTATTAATAATTTTTAATTAATAGTTTACATGCAAAGACTTGTGGCAGACAGTGGTTCAGTCTGTGTTGCATTTACACTCCCAACCATTAGATAGCAGTGTTGTAATCTATCTTCAGCCATTAGACTCTTCCTTAAACAAGTAAATGTTAGCATTAGTTAGCTGCAGCAAGCCTAGCTGCTTTCAGTAGCACAATTAGCTGTTGAAATGAAATATCACAATATACTGAAACATAATCCCGTTATATGTGTCACGTAATCAGTACATTAGCTTATCATACAATCACTATTGAATCTAAAAAGTAATCACTCCCTGGAAGGCTTTAATGCTTTTTTATCATAAACATTAAAAACACAGTGTATTTTATAGAGTAAACAGATCTCAGGTGATTTCCATTAATTACACATATAAAGAAACAGCTTCTGATTGCATGAGTGTTCCCTGCCATCAGTATTTAGCAGATGCCCCATTGGCTGTAATCACACCCTTTAGTCTGTGTGAATAGGGCCCTATCAGCTTTTCACATATGGAATGTTTCCCCATTCCTCTTGGCAAAATTGCTCAAACTCTGCCACACTGCATTGGAATCATAAGTGAAAGTCTTTTTCATATTCTGCCACAGACTTTTTTTTTTTTTTTTACAAAATTTCTGTGTAACTCTGGCATTAAGCTTGGCATCATTGGCTACATTCACAATACCAGGCTGAAGTGACTTAAATTTGATCTTTTGCCTTAATTTGGTTCAGATCTGATATTTTCAGGGCTGTGTGGTGTCAAATGCCATCTTTTTAAATCAGATTTACGAACTGATTTACCTCCTATTGATTTTGTAACAGAAAATCACAATATACAAACGGAAACTAGCCCAAAACTTAAAATGACACATACATTTCAATGAACTTCAAACTTTTTAACTTTTTTCTTCAAATGCTACTTTCTCATTCCATTTCTTCTTTTATTTAGGGCAAAATCCCTGCAAACCGCCACCTCTGAAGTTTTACCAGCAAGTGTATTTTTGCAAACCTGGCAACCCTGCACAAATGTAATGCTTTTTGTTGTTGACGACGAAGACGTTTATACATGTATCAATGTGAACATGCGAGCTGTTTCAGGGACAGATTTGTTCACATTACAGACAGATAGAGGTCACTTGTGAATGTGAACTGTCAAGACAGTTAAATAAGATCTGAACAAAAAAAGATTTGAGCAATGTGGCTTGTAATGTGATCATAGCCATTGTTGTGTAAGATTAATTTAAGCTAAGGTTTAGTTTTTTTTACAGACTATATGACGTTCCCCAGAAGTTCCACCCACACTGCTGTTTATTCTACCCTCTACTATTGTGCTTCACAGTGGAGAATTTGTATTTATGACTATAATCAAAGCACTTAGTTTGATGGCCAAAAGCTCAATTTTGCTCTAAACAGACAATGTAACCATTCCATCCTTCTGGAAAACTGCATTTAAATAAGTTCTTTTTTCATTAGTTATGAATGGTGAAGCATCTGGCCAACAGTTGTTGTGTGCACAGTATCTCCAATTCATGCCACTGTGGCTTGTCACTCTTGTGCATAAACAGGACCCAACCCCTTCTTGCACAATCATGTTTGTGGATTTTTGATTATATATTATAAGGGATATTCAGTAAATTGGAAATGTATGCTGGTGCTCTTCAATCACCTTGTCACAGAGCTGCACAGTGTTCCTTTACCAAGATACTCACTCACCAGAAGAAGGACTTCCCATTTACATGTGTATGTATACTACAATCATTTGGAATCCTGTGAGTGCACAGAGGTGACCTCCATTGGCCACACCAGTGAAGATTTATGAGTCATATTAAATGGGGTGAAAACTTATGTAAACAGGTACTTTTCACTCTGACCTGAAATAGTCTGTCTCTGTTGAAAAGTGAAACAGATTAACAAAAAGATGAACTCCATTAAACATATAAATACAGTCAAAAATAAAAGCAGATAAAATGTTTTTTTTTTTTAAACTATAATTATCTTACAACTTTATTCATTTTTCAGCTTTTCACAAGTCTCAAAAAAAAATAAAAAATAAAATAAAAATAAATAAATAAATAACAGCACAGTTATACACCTTGCATGATATTATAGAATGCACACTACTGACGAAACTGAAATACAGCACTAAAACACAATAAAAAACATTTTTCTAAATGTTAACTTGCCAGCTCACTTACAAAGACATAATTTTTGTTTTAGGCATGTTTGCATTTCAGGACACTCCATCATTGTTTTTAAGAAACAAAGACACAGTTCAGTGTTTAGCTACAGGTGCCATCTTCAGAATTCATGAGTTATTTTTTGTCTCACTTTGCTTTGGAATTTATGATTTTAGAGACATATTGTAAAGATTCATGTCCTACAAGAGCACAAATAATCTTTCTTAATTTAAAGAAATGGCATTTGAATTCTTATAGTTCAGTCGTATTTGACTGGTAATTATTTAATTATATTCGGTAGGCCTTCAGCTTTCAAACAATACCTCATTAACCAATCAGACAGAGATGCAGTGAATTGTATCTACCTACTCCAACATAACCTTGATTGCATAATTCAAGGGGCAGCCATGGCTGGAAAGTCGTCGGTCCAATCCCCGGGCAGGTCATGGCTGAAGTGCCCTTGAGCAAGGCACCTAACCATTAACTGCTCCCCAGGCACTGTGGATAGGGCTGCTATTGCTTTGGGCACAAGTTTCACTGCACGAATGGATTAAATGCAGAGGTCAAACTCCATTGTGTGCAATCACTTTGGCAAAACTGAATCTAATCTAATAATTTCTAGTTTACAGCATTGATCACTGCTGCTGTCAGTCATCTGATATTGATGATATTGGTGCTCTGACCAGATGTATAAGGCATGTGGATGGGAAATTTTAGTTTTTAAGCTATTTCTAGCCTCTCCTATTGATAAGTGCAGCATATTTTGAGTGCACTAACAGTTATTTTGCCATTTGGAGGCAATTTTACCTGTCCTCCAAATCTCACAGTATTTTATTTGATAACGCTGTCAGTTTTTGACTGCTAGTGGATAAGAATTTGAAGCCTTTTCATTAAGAGAACTGAACTGATACCTGCCTGCACTTTGAAGATGTAAAGATATAGGCATTTTCTCTAAGTATCTTTAGTAGGTCTTTGAGAGAAAAATAGATACTATATAGTCCTAAATCTTGCACGTCTTAATTTAACTCCTAAATTTGACATTTTAATGTGTCTACTTTTTAATGAGTAAAATCACCAGGTTGAACTCAGATAAAATAGGCTAAAATAAAGGGTCACAGGGTCAATGTGGCTGAAGGTTTTCCTTTCAAGCAAACAGCGGCAAACCGTATTCAGCTTGTTTAATCAGTCAAAAAACCTACAGCCACTGCAGGCCTTGGTGGATATGACTGAACAGCTCTGGGTAAAAGGGGGTTAAGGGGTTAAATAAATGAATACAGTTCAAAAGAATGCTAGCTGATATAGTATGGCCTTCCAGGCTGAGCATTTCAAAGTGACGTTTCTCAACATTTCAAGCGGAGGTCGCAGAGCAGAAATGACACACTGCCGAAAGAGGACATTGTTCTGTCAGAGAGCAAGACTTCTGCTCCTGGAGGAGACAGGGGGACATGCATGCCTGATTCCCTTGCTGTCACCTCAGAAAGAGAGAGAGAGAGAGAGAGAGAGAGAGAGAGAGAGAGAGAGAGAGAGACCAAGACCTCCCTCATCTTATATTCATTATATACAGGTCTTCTAGTCTTTTGTGAGGTCTCATACTGCTCACACAAACAGTTCTATCTCTCTCTCTGTCTCTCTCATACACACTACATACACTCTTTACCTAGCCCCAGTCTTCCCTCTGAACGGTGCCGATTATGGAAATGTGTTCATTTTAATCTGAACAGCTGAATCTCCCAGTGGGGGGGAAATGGACAAGGATCATAGCTAATTGGTGCTTGGAAGAAAATGGCCTGTGGTTAGGACACAGAATGTGAAACTGGCCTGACTGTTAGCACAAGGACAACATAAATGATTACCATGTTATGACCCACTATATCCGTTACCCATTTGTAGTAGTAGATAACTGTAATACATGGCCTTGTGTGCAGTTGTAGAAGTTAAAAAGCATTGCAGTCTTACCGGTTATCTCTCGAACTGTGCGAAACACATTGAGTTTCTCTGGGTCCAGGGGCTCTATACTGTGGTATACATCCCTGAAAAAAGGAAACAGACACAAATATAAAGAAGAAATGCTGTGAGTACAAGCACGCCAAAGCCTTATGACCTGCAGGAACAAACATACATAAACTCAAGATGAAAGCTTTATGCATTATGTAACAATCACGTTTTGATCAATTCTCTCAGGATATCAGTAGAAAAAAAGATTATTACTATTCTACGGCCAGTTTTGGCAGATTTTGAAGATTAATATGCATTCTCTCTGATGTAGGCAATGCAGGCTCAGTTGTTTATTCCAAAATCGATTACAATGTGATGGAGTCATGAGTTAGTGAGGGCCATTGGTTCAGTGTGTGTGTGTGCGTGTGCGCGCAAACTGTAAAAAAAAAAGATTTTCACAATCAGTTGTACGTGTGTAAGTATAATTTTAATAGTAGTTATATTACCATAAATAACATACATGCAATAAGAATGAATGACCAGTGCTTAGGGTTAGGGTTAGGGTTAGGGTTTTCTGTTCAAACAACTATGACGGTATTATAGGTAGAAGGGTCCACTCTTTACTACAGCTTGGACAAAGTAGGTCAGAAAAGGGATGCCAGGACATGTGTTAGAGAGTACAAAGAGGTCAGAGGTCATCAAGACAGAAAGGTAACACCGAGGTAAAGGAGGGGAGGACAGTAGAGTTTGTCTGTGTGTGTGTGTGTCCCCTGGGAGAGTGTGTGAGCAGCAGCTGAAGTCAATAGCGCTGAGGAGTGTAAGAGCACTTGCAGCACCTCTGGGTCACATACAGCTGATAACGTGCCAACAGAGCTTTCTCTGTTCTACAGCTACATCACTGTGCTTTTTACTTTCCTCTGGGATAAAGGCTTTCTCATCCAGCCCACAATTCTCTTTCAGCTGAGAAATGCATGTAACACGAATTCACACAAATCAGCTCAGTAGCAGAGCTGTGGAGATGCAGCATGGTACAAGACTGTAACAGACATGCAAGAAAGGCAATAAGGCATTTGTAAACATCTATAAGTTTTATCCCTTAATGACCACACGACAAAACCTATATCCTCACTGTTAGAAAATAGTGTGTGTGTGTGTGTGTGTGTGTGTGTGTGTGTGTGTTTGTGTGTGTGTGTTTGTGTGTGTGTGTTTGTGTGTGTTTGTGTGTGTGTGTGTGTGTTCTGAAAGTGTCAATATACTGACTTTATAGCAGAATAATAGTTACTTCTTACTGAATAAATGGTCTATTGCTCTTTTTACATTTTGTCAGTAAACAATGCTACACTGGATATTTAGCATTTTTCAGTGGAGAAGTGGTTTAAATTTGCCTCGGTCAGCAAGAATGGAAGTCACAACAGGCTTAGAGTTGGGCTTTCTAGGCTTCAATAGCAGCCCTGAATGTTTTTTTGAAAGTGAAGGTCATGTTTGTCCTCTTGCCCCACTGGGAGAAACCCCCACCCCTTTCCCCCACACTGATGATCTCCCTGGGTGCCCCTAATGTCCTAATGTCTTTACATCCTAGAGATACCTGGACCTATCTAGACATGCATAGCTAAACCGGAATTTCAATGAAAGTCATCATTAGACGCACTGAGAAATATTTGCATGTTCATTAAATACTTCATTGGACAGATAGTATGACCATCATCCCACACTCCATTAGAAACACCACTGTTATTCCAGTAATGACAGTAATTACTATGGGCAGGTCATATCCATGAAGTGAACATTGTAAGTGGGACTCTCTCTAAGGGAAATCCTCGCCATTTAACATTAGTTGAATATGTCATGGATGCTGGGTGAATACAGGGCTGGATTAGGGATGAATTTATCAGGTAACTCAGCTATGACAGCTGATGTTATTGATGGCTGATTGAATAGCACTTGCTAATGTCAACATTGACAGATCCTATATTACACAAAGCTAGAAAGTGAATTATTATTATTATTATTATTAATTAATTAATTAATTTTGTAGTAGCAGTAGTATTATATTGTACAGTATATTGATGTGCATTTTTGAGCATATATGAATACTGGAGGGGGGGGGTGTCCCCACAATATGCATTGTTATTATGAACAATGTGAATATGTATACAGTTGTGCACTACTGACAATTATAAATTACCATAAGTTGAAAAATAATGTTTTTCAACTCCAAAATGTAAACATAGCCTTAATATTATTAATTGAATAATAAGCCTACAGTATAAGAGCTTAATAATATATGCACACTGTGCTCAGTTTACGACATTCATGTGTTAATATTAAGAATCTTATACAATCTGCTGCCATATATTTATGTTTGATGTTATAGAGCCAATGCAACAGAACAAAAACAACTGAAAAAAGAATATATTCAGAAATCTTGGCTTGGTTTTAGTCTGTTATAATGGCACAGGAGACCTAGAGCTACGAGTGCTCTCTAAACCGTTTGAGAACACAGTAATGGGCTTAAGCTCTGCTTGTCTCGGTGGCTGTTCGAGAAAAGCCCTCACCCTTTGATTCCCGTGATGAGGAACACCAGGTTGCCATTGATCTTGGTGCAGTTGACAAACTTGTCGATGTTGCTGGAGTCCACAGTCTGAGCCGTCTGCAGACTCGCTGTGCCAATGCCATCACACGCTGCGAAAACAAACCAACAAAGTCTCAGCAATTAGCCTTCAGGACATCAGAGCAAGAGGAACAGCCACACAGGACACTGTCAGAGCAATGAAACTGAAAGAAATCATTAAAGTAACATCTACAGAGAGTGAAAGATGGGAACAGTTACAGTTTGTTGCAATTTTCCTGCACAGTCCATTTTTTACAACCACATTCAGGAATGTATGACGATGATTATAGTAAATGCAGAGCATATGCTTTCATAGTGATTAAGAAAAGTCTCTTAAGCACCTCATTTGTCAAGTCCAACAACACAGCCATGAAAAAAATCTAAAACTAACTGCAAGACAAACAGTGCACCAGTCAAAAGTTTGGATACTGTTAGCTTATACTGTTTTCCACATAAAAGTGAAGGAATCAAAACTATAAATACAGATGTTGTAGTGACCAAAAAGTGTTAAACACATTCTAGCAAAGGACTCAGCGTATATGTAAATACTTAATTAATATTAATAAGCTCTCCAGTTGTTCTTTGGTTAGGACTGGGGTCCCCTTTTGGTCTATAGCGGTGATTAGAGTGAGCGTTAAGGCTATAATATTTTCTGCATCTGTATACGTGTGTAATAATGTATGCCAGTGTAATATGAACATGTGCACCAGTGACATAATTTACAGAAAAGAGGGGAGTGACTCATTTTTCACTCTCCACGAATTAATATTCATGTCACTGTTTTTGTAATATATTGAAGATGTATGTAAATGAAGCTCAAACTGCTCCAGTTCAGTAGTTATGCTTCAGGTCAAGTTGTGTGTGTCTTGACCTTCTTCCAGTGCCATCAGATAGCAAATTAGCAGTAAGTTGATGCACAAGTTGGCAAATTTGTAAAATGAATAGTTGAGAGTTTGGAGGTATATGTGTCATAGCTTCTTTGAGTCCGAGTCACTTAGCTGGGAAACCCTGCTCTGGATTGCAATGAATATACATCAAAGAGCAAATACATTAAGACCAGTATGCATGCTTAATATGTTGTTGGTACTCCAAAACACTGCCAAAACAGCTGTGATCCATCAAGGCGTGGGCGCCATAAGACCTCTCAAGGTGGCATGTGGTACCAAACAAATATTAGCAGCAGGAGGTCATTTCAGTTTTGAGGTGAAGCCACCAAGGATCAGGCTTGGTGATCCAGCACATCCCACAAATAAGATCAATGCTCAAGCCACTTTAGGAAAATACTGACCATTGCTGCCTGGGAGAACCACGCAAGTCTTTGGTCTTCAGCCCTGCCTAGTTCATCCACATTCAACACATCGACAACAAGAACTGACTGTTCACTTGTCATCAAGTTAACAACATATCCCAGATGTTCAGAATTGTCATGGTTATGAGATAATCAATGTTATCTGCTTCATCTTTTGGTTAAATTCTGCATGATGACATGCATCTTTACAGAAGAATAAATGAGTCTTTTGGATTTATTTTAAAGAAATAACTGTTTCCCTTGTAAGACTACTGAGAGAGAGAGAGAGAGAGAGAGAGAGAGAGAGAGAGAGAGAGATCAAACATCTCAATACATCTCTTAACTCTGAGGTTCAGAACTCTGCTTGTAAATTGTAGACATTTATAGTGGACTGCAGGTATTTGAATGGATGCCTTTAGGGCATATACTAAGTTATTGAAATGAGCATGTATAATACGCTGCATGTGTGCAAGCTTGTACCTTTGGGTAATATTAGAGGTTATTGAAATGAGGCTGTGTGGGAAAGTCCGTGTGTGTGTGTACCTTTGGGGCAGATATCAGTGCAGGGGATACACATCTTTATCTTGTTCTCTTCCACTTCCATCTTATTGCTGGGGCACGCACGGACACATGAGCTCTGATCCACCACAAAGTTATCTAGCAGCACAAAATAGAGAAAAATATAGAAACAGCAGTCTCGCACACTGTACAACACACACAGACACAAACACATTAGTATGTGGTAATGGTAGAAATGACACATTTACTGTCAGACTGAATCATTAACACGGGTAGTGAGGAACTCTCTGTCTTTCAATGCTCTCCCTTGAGGACCTGGTGTGTGTATCTGTGTGTGTGTGTGTGTGTGTGTGTGGATACATTGTGTGTAAGATGTGTTTGTGTGTGTTCTGTGATGGAGTGATCCTATCTCTAGCAGCGTCAGCTGT
>BRDA01002618.1:64088-98082 GCA_036984385.1 Crenuchus spilurus | reverse complement strand
TACGCATAGCAATTGTTCCAGATTCTCTGAATCTTTTGATGATGTTATGCACGGTTGATGATGATAACTTAAAAGTCTTTGCTATTTTACGCTGGACAACACCATTCTGGTATTGCAGCACTATCTTTCTGCGCAACAATGGTGGAATTGGTGATCCTCTTACCATCTTGGGTTCAGAGAGACACTGACACTCTGAGAAGCTCTTTTTATATCCAATCATGTTGTCAATTGACCTAATTAGTGTTATTTGGTCTTCCAGCTGTTCATGATATGCTCAATTTCCTTTTTCCAGCCACTTATTGCTGCTTGTCCCAACTTTTTTGGGATTTGTTGACACTGTGAAATTTTGAATCAAAATATTTCTCCTTTAAAATGTTACATTTACTCAGATTAAACTTTTGACCTGTCATCTATGTTCTATTCTGAATAAAATATTGACATTTGCCATCTCCACATTATTGCATTCAGTTTTTATTCACAATTTGTTTAGTGTCCCAACTTTTTGGAATCCGGTTAGTATCTAAAAAATAAAATAACTTGAGATGAAAGGATAGGTCTGTTGCATTGTGAAAATGACTATCACTCCATCTCTTTCTGTCTGCTGGCCCTTCCTGCAGAATGCCTGGAAATGCTGTCTGTTTATGGAATGCTGGCTTAATTTATAGAAAAGTATGGACTGCTTCCCTTCCTTGTGTAGGTCTGTAGTGTTTTATTTGGCTTTTGTTACATGATTGTTTGAAATTGAACACATGCAAAGTTCAGAGAGTCTCAGAGCAGCTCTGTTCTTACAGACATGAACTGTCTCACAGCTACAGAGTTCAGTGGGGCTAACGGTGTTCCCATGAGCATGTTTTAAAGCTCTTTTATACTCTTCAGTGTGTGTGGAGCTCCTGGGATAGCCAAGTCTCTAGCTTCAGGCTGCCCATGTGACACACACACGTAAACCAAACTGGTGTGTGTTTTCAGTCTCTAACTTGGCTGCACACACTGTCTCTGCGGTGCCAAGATTTACTTCGTCATATAAACTCTGCCAGATCCATTTCAACATCCATCAGCAATATAAACTCTGCTACACAGAAACCAAAGCAAAGCCCATCTGCATTGGCTCTGGATTGGAGGTGGGGCCATAACTGAGTGTAATGATGTATAAAAGTGTAAAGCACCAGTCTACAGTACCTTCTTAGTTCATGGTTGTAATGAGTACATGCATGCACTCTACAGCAATTAACCAAGGGTCTGACTGTTAATATCTATGACATTAGCTTATATTGATTACTATTGCAAAATATTGCCGATAACATGCAGCTAAATGTCAAATTTTTTCATACTCAAACCTAATCTTTAACATCATAAAAAACTGAAATAAGAAAAATGATAAGCAGTTAGCATAAAACCAAAAAGAAGAGGTTATTTCTCCTGATGTGGTTGGTTAATGTGTTTGAATGGTTTTGCCTTATTTTTTAACTGCCACTGTAATATCAAAAAACTAATTTCTCTATTGCTTTTTTTTTTTGCAGGGAAATGATCATGAAGCCGTGGTGGATTTGGGAAAGACCAGCTCCAACATTCACACTAATTTTGAGAAGGAGGAGCTTGAAAGTAAGCCACACCTCCTGAATGTATTCCTCTCTACTACTCTCTTATGTGCGCTTTATTCTACTGAACAGTAATTAAAACTTACACTCTTTATAATAATACGTTATTATACTTTATACTTTATAATAAAAATACTTTTTTACTCAGGGTGTCGCTAAACCCTTTTAGGGGAGCTAAAGTAAAAAAAAAAATTGCCAGGAAAATAGATCATATGACTGAGGGAAATTTAACTTTAGAATTTAATAAAATATCTGACTGAGGAAATTTTTACTTTGAAATTTGAATAAAGTACCTGACTGAGGGGAAGTTTTAACTTTAGAACTGAATAGAGAATATCTGACCAAATTGAATAGTAATTGAATAGTACACACCCTTGACTGTAATTCGAGGTGTGTGAGTAGTATGTGACTAAAGCCTGAAACATCCACAGCTTAGCATAAGTGTATACACACACTGTGGTGGTCCAGTGGGAAAAGACATGTGATGTGTGTATTTCATCTCAAAAATTCAAGTGGAAAAAAACTTAAATACAATTATAGTTATATATATATATATAAGTATTACTCACTGCTGCCCCCTAACAGTGTTATAACACTACCAAATTTACTGCTGTGAATATTGTGTTGCAGATCATGAAATTTGCCTTTTATTCTGTAAAATAGACTATTCTTGAAATTGTGAATGTTCTAAATTTAAGCGACTTGTACTGTAACTGCGGGTTCTGAAAATAGCATGTAAATGAATCCGCATCTACCCCTTTCATTCAGATCTTCTTTACTTTAGTTTCCAAGCTATACACAAAAGGAAGCAGTCATATGAAAAACTGAAAACTGAAACACTCTTCTTGCTCCTCAAGTAATTACAGACTCTTCAGATAAACCATGTATCATATTGTGAGCTGGGAAAAAAGGTGTTGAATAAGTGTTGATTTTTCTTTTGATCCTTTACGGGTGTTTGAGTCCAGAGAAATAGAACTGAGCACTCTATTTCTGTCCTACTGATGGGCACTCTCTTGTGGCACAAATCTGAGATGCAAGATAAACTTGCAGTACATAGTTCACATAGGAGCTCACAATTGACATACCAAGCATACACATTTTATTACACACTGAGAAACACACACACACATCTATGGGATGTCCTGGAGAAACCCTGACCTCATGCCTGTTCACTTCCTCTCCATTCGGATTTAGCTGGGTGTGTAGGACAGTTACTAGAAGAGAATTCCATTCATCATTCTGGAGTAAACACACACTGTTCATAAAGATCAGGTTATGTCCACACAGGCTGCAGAGACAGAACAGAATGCATTACAGAAGTTATGATATGCAAGTTAAAATATCTGACAGTGATATTTGTATTATACTGATATCCGCTGATGCAGAAACATTCATAAAATGTACAAACTGTGACAAGTCCATATGTATTGCATTACAGAGAGTTGAAACATTTATTTCAAAAGCAGGGGCATCCAGTTTTAGGTCTTGTCTACTCTTGTCCAGAAATGTGTGTGCGCGCACGTATTGTTTTTGTTTTTTTTACTACACAAGAACACAATTGTGTCCACACAAGAACACAATGACTGTGCAACTCCAGCCCAACAGAGGGCGATATGACCTCACTCAAACGCTTCTCCAGAAGAAATGATGAACGTATGATTTCAGAAACCAGGTAGCGATATATTGGCAGTTGATATATCATTTGATTATAAATTATAACTGATAATTTAGTGTGCTATTTTTAGCTTGTACAGTGAGGAATTTTTCTTCTTCTCAACCCCACAGTGTCCTCTGCTGGCCACCCTAAAACTTCCTGTAATAAATATTGGTACAGGCGATCCTCGGGTTACGTCAGTCCCGAGTTACGATATTTCATGGTTACGACACATCTCCCATTTACTGTATAAAGCCTTGTTTCGTGTTTGGTGTGCGCGGCGGAAGAATACACGGTTATGCGGCTGTTTGATTTCATTATTAAACGTATTTTATATGTGTTTTTTTATCATTACTGTGTTAGGATAGGTGTTAGGATAGGATAAGTGCTTACAGTATGTTATTTATGTACAATATGTAGGTATGTTCCGACTTATACCGCAATTCGGTTTACGACGCGACATAGGAACGGATCAGTGTCGTAAGTCGAGGACCGCCTGTAGTTGTAATGTAGTCTGAATTTTAATTTCCATTATTTCCATTACAATAGTTTAAATCATGGCTATGATATCAGAATCGGTCACAATCAGTTGTTAATTATCAGTTTCATCAGTCCTGAGAATTCCATATTGGTGCATTGCTACAAAAAACATAATTTAATTGTGGAAAGGAAACCAAAACATGAAGAAAAAACTAGAGTTGGGGACAACACAATAACTGATCATGTTTGACAGTTATACTAATATTTTAAATAAGCAACTGACTGAATAAACAAGACTGAGTGCTATAAAGTGAGATATTGGCACTGGTGTGCCGATCAGTACACCACTGCCAATATCTCACATTATAGCACGAGCCTTGAGTGTATTCTTTATTGATTTTTTTATTAGTATTATTTAATTTTATTAAATTTTTTTTTTATCTCATGCTTTTAATTTGTAGCACTTTGAGATTTCCAAAAATGTAAAGTGCGTTATTAATAAAATAAAGTAAAAATAAAATTAAGTACTATTATTATTATTATTATTATTTATTTATTATTATTGAGATTCGACCGCAGTTCCATTGTTGCTATTGGTTTTTAGATTTTAAGATAAAGACAACAGAATTTTTTTGTTTGTTTGTTTATCAACATTCCTCGAGGTACAGTAGTTCCTCTGAGATATTGTTTATAAGCATTGCTAAGTGGCAGAGTAATACTAAAAGAGCTTCAGTCAGAGTGCCAAGTGAATTAACATCCATTATTTCAATATGATGCTGATAATAATTTAGTTTTTCAAATTTATATCATATATCAGATAAAAAAAGGTTCATTTTGAAAACTACTGTGGACAGGGTCTCATCCATTTTGGACCTTTGTGGGTAGGACTGGACCCTTTGAAATATTAGTCCAGTCTAATCATCTGAACAGTTCTGTATACCGAGCAGTAGTCTGCAATTCTGAATGTATCTTTTTCGTCTTATATAAGACATCAGAGGAACCAGTGTCATTTAACTGACATCATAAATCGAGTTAAGGCTTTAACAGAGCCCTGATTAGACTTTAATACAGCAGCTTAATCAAAAAAGTATTAAACACATACTGTTTAGAAACCTTGAGTGTCCCTATACTTTTGACAGCTTGTGCGTGCGCGTACGTTTGATGTTGTGAGCCCTTGAGCTGACCCCTCACACACATTCACACACAGCTTTAATAGCATTAAGTAGGATTAGACGGTGGTTCTAGATCACACTAATTAAACACAGCCTCACCTGCAGCTCAGTATGCACTATTAAAGAGGCCGCTGCTCGCATTTATTATGTTTTATTCTCTCTGAACTCCCCTCAAAGACAGAAGACACAACAGAGAGAGATAGTTAACCTGGTTTCTGTAACATATTTTAGAAAGAAAATGAACGCTGTTCTGATTGGCTGTCATGCTTTCATAAAGTAGTCTGGACTGATACACTCCTTATAGCTTCTGTATGAATAAGCAGTGCTAAGCTGCTGTAGACTGAATAGGCAATATGTTAATCTGTGCTTCTTTTGTGACATCACACACATACTGAATTCACAACAGTGTTACGCAGTTTAGTTTGTATAGATGAACTCTGTGAACAGTAGATTTGCACTTTATTATACTATGTCAAACTTTTATTTTTATCTTTATGGGGGAAATTATAGTTTTCTGTGGTATTTAATACACACATTCTTCAGTACACTAAAAACGTGCATTGTGTGCATTCACACACACACACAAACACACTCTCTCTCTCTCACGTGCACACACACACACACACACACACACACACACACACACACACACAGCTTACTGCAGATGTCTATTGAAAATAACCCCAGGAGCCCTCAGATGCTTTCACTTTCTCTTTTCTTCACATTTCTCCTCTTTATATCAATAGTATAGTCTGTCCATCAGAGGTTTGGGGGCATTTAATTTGTCTAATGTTTTAAATCCAAATAAGAATGTTTTCAGGTGGGCCCGGAGTGGCTTAGCAGGCTAAGACACTGACACTATGATCAGAGGATCGCGAGTTTGAATCCTGGTCATGCATGCTGTTTGCCATCAACAGCCGGGGCCAAGCAAAAATGGGCAGTGCTCTCTCTGGGCGGGTAGTTGGCGCTTTTTCTCCCCATCACTCACACATTGCAATGTCTGCTAGCTCAGGCCTCTACTGATTGGTCCAATCGGAGCTGGGGACCCTGTGTGCTTTCCTCCGAGCGTGGTGTATCAACGGTGGTTCGAAAAGAAATGGTGGCTGCATCACACGCAACAGCAGAGGCTTGTGCTTGCCTGCACCCTCCTAGAGTCAGGGACATTGCAAAGTGAAGGGAGAGGCCTAACGCAGGGGATGGGCTAATTGGCTACCACTACATTGGGAAAGGGATAAAAATGGGCAACAACTTAGAAATAAATAAAAAATAATAAAAAAAATCTTTTCAGGTTTGTCTAGCAGCAAATACATGTAAATATTTGTGCCAGAACTAAGTGCCTGTACTAATATTCAACACATTTTCTCCACTTTTTGTGACGTCAGAACTCATCGTTGAAACCTAAAATAAGGACTTTTATTTGGAAGATTTTTATTTTATTATTGCGTTGTATTGGAGAGCATTTTTGTCTGTGGGTTGTACTGGAGGAATTAGTTTTATCTGAGTCTTATATTTGAAAATTTAGTTTGTCCGAGTGTTGTTTTTGAGGACTTTTATTTATCAGTATTGTTTTGGAAATGTAGTTTAATTAGATCTCTGTAGAATCAGGACAGACAGTATTGACGATTGTACTGAATATTAGTTTGAGAATCTGAAATCTGAAACTGATTCAGTGTATCTTTTTACATAATGTGTAACATGATGTGTATCTTTTTATATAATGCAGAGAGTTTGTTTCTGATCCTAAAACACAAATAAACAGACACACACAAACACACTGGTGATCCTGGTAACGCTTCCTGCTACTGAGTGTGAAGGTGTTAAATTACTCAGCCTTTTGTTGAGTTTTTGACGCAGTTTCTGTGACATGCTTATTGGTTCACACTTCATTTTCTCACAACTACAGCTTACACAGACACACACACACGCGCGCACACACGCGCACACACACACACACACACCCACACACACACACACACACACACACACACACACACGCGCACACAGCTAAGAGAGGCTAGTGGTTTTTCAAAGTGGTCATTGCTATTAAATATATGGTGATGGAATTTTATGTTACAAATACAGGGATCTGATATCAGGGCAGTATTCCACCTTCACAAACACTGCAAAACATTTATTCAAATGTGAATTGTGATAGGTTAGTCTGTTGTGTAAGTGTTGTGTAACTATGGTAGGTGAGGTAGTAATTCTTTGTGTTCTTTATAACGAACATCCTCTTGATGTTCCAGTTGCTGTCTTTACCATCCAGGATAGCAGAGCTGCATTTGTAGAGGGCTTGAGACCTGGGAACCAGAATAAAACAATGCATTTCTGGATTGAATGTACCACTAGTTAGGGGTTTGGGTTGAGCTGATAAAAAATACTGGATGTGATATTAGAAGCAACTAGAAGTTATGAAAGAATGTATTATTATTATTATTATTATTATTATTATTATTATTATTATTATGGTGTCATTATAATGAAAATGAAAATAATCATTGTGTATATTAAAGTAACTCAGAATTGATCACTGGTCTTATACAGATGTACAAACATCATTTTGTAGGTCATGATCTAACAGAACCATGACCTCAGATCAGTACTGCAGGTTTTGTTTGACCTGTTAATGATAGGATGCTTTTTGACATAACTAAAACATATTTTAGCCATGATTAGCATATTGTTTACACAATTAGGTGAGATTGATACTGTTAAGAGAATAAAAACTGTCTCATTTGAAAACATGACTCAAAAATGTCTGAGGGAAATCTGTAGTTCTGTGTCTGGGTGAGGTAACAGAGCTAACTCTTGGCCACTGACTGAGGTTGAAGTGCTAGGAGTCATCGACTCCTCTACCAACTGTTATATTTGTTTTCTTCCTCTTTTCAAGAGATGAAGACACTTTTATGTCCAGTTTGAATCACTTTGTGATCCAGAAGCTTTAATGTCATCACTGTGGGTTTGATTGGCTAATTTTGTTAATCTGTGAATGTATTAATCTGACAAACTCTCTAGTTTGTAGTTGTGGTAGAACCCTCCAGCTGTGGACAGAACCATGTTCTTATGTATGTTTTGTTTGGTTTATGTAGAACTTCATATAAACACACAGTGACAGTAAGGTGTGTTATATGCTGTTATGTCTTTATTTATTTTTTTATTCTTTGCGTCTGTTTGTATATACTGTACTTTGACTCACATTGCTGTGGAACATTTTATCAGTGGTGTTGGATCAGTTCATATTAAGTCAAGTTGAGAAATTACAGTTGTGAATCAGAATGTTCTGTGGTTGTATTTCATTACTTAGCTTGGACACTGTCCTCTACAGATCCACACAGCTGCCCTCTTGTGGATGTACTCGACAGCTCTGCATAACTAACCATTCATGTGTAGACTTTAGGAAGTCCTGACAGACAGTCAGACTGACAGACAGACCTCTGTGTGTTTCCTGAAAGTGATTTAGTTTGAGGAAGTGTGTGTACACGTGTCTGTTTAAAGTGAACTGAGCTATCAGAAGTTGATGATTCAGGTATTAATAAAGCAAGGTTTTCTGGAAGGCTCTGTCTGGAGAGTCTATTATTATTATTACTATTACTATTACTATTATTACTATTACTATTATCATTATTACTATTATTATTATTACTATTACTATTATTACTATTATTATTACTATTATTATTATTATTATTACTATTACTATTATTACTATTACTATTATTACTATTATTATTATTACTATTATTACTATTACTATTATTATTACTATTATTACTATTACTATTATTACTATTACTATTATTATTATTACTATTACTATTATTACTATTACTATTATTACTATTATTACTACTACTACTACTACTACTACTACTACTACTGGTGGTGTTGTTGTTAGTATTAGTTGTAGTAGTATTGCTAGTATCTATTTTCTGTTATTTTACTTTAATATGTAATGACATATTTACATGATACTTTACATCCTGCAATCTTATTAGTCTACTTTGTCTTAAGCATATACTGTAATTAAAACTCAATCAACCCTGCTACTTTTGAACTCTGTTGACTGTATTTATGTTTATTTTTACTCTAATGATTGTTTTATTTACAGAAACTCACAGATAAATTATTTTAAATTGTATGATATTTGTATATGTTATATAACTGTGTATGTATATATGTGCAGAAAGTTAAATTAAGGTTTTGTTCTGTATGTTTTAGGCCACAGAGCTGTGTATGTGGGAGTACACGTCCCTCTGGGACGACAGAGCAGACGGAGACACCGACACCGACACAGACATCACCGCAAACGCAGAGAGAGAGACTCTGATAGAGAGGATGGCAGAGAGTCACCGACATATGGTAATGCAGGTGCACACAAGCATTATAACATAGACCTGTTATTAAAGAGTACTTTGCGTTCTGATTCAAAGACTTTCCTTTATAAACAGGTATTCATAAGCAGAAGATTTGTTTTACTTACATTTTGGCCCTGACCTCATAAGACCCCACCTGCTGGCTAAAAATGGGTTCCTCTGTTACTTGGCCTTGGCCTCCAGCTCAGCCCTGTTTCACTTCCTCACTCAACTGTTGCTCAGAATAAAGAGCTGAAATGTTAGATGAGAAATACCATTCAAAACCATGTATCTCCAAAACGTAGAAGGAAAGATGTGTGTAACTTTTAATATAAGTCAATACACAGTTATATCCGAATATTATGGCCATCTTAACCATGTGTCTGCCTTAGAGGCTCAGATTCAACAGTGTGTGTGCTCAATGTCTATCCCTGTCCCTTTCTCGTTGCTCCTGTATTCACTGTAGGGCTAACTGATTCACTGTTGTGGTGTGTCAGTTGCACTATACCACTCACCAAAGTTGTCAGTCCCCTCTGCCATAAATGGCCCATGGGGCACCATTGTTTTGCCAGTTGTTTTGAAATCCATTCTCAGTACACTTTCACTATGGCAGCTCTAGAACATCCCACTAAGTTCACGGTTTTTAAAATGCTACCATCCTTCTCCTGGTACACTGTTGTCATGTCTTTTTGGATGACAGTCAAATTGTGTCCTTTGCCCAAGATGATTGTTTGATGATGTCTGACTGGTGTGCTCACTTATTTATATTAAATTCCATCATAAAATTCTGATATGCTATATAAACGTACCATTGGTCCATTCTTCATGAAATGTTCTTTCCTTCCTCTTCTTCCTCATCGTCAGACACACCATCCCAGAGGGTGCAGTTCATTTTAGGCACTGAGGATGACGATGAAGAGCACATTCCTCATGATTTGTTCACTGAGCTGGATGAGTTGTCCTTCTTGGATGGACAGATGTGCGAGTGGAAAGAGACTGCTAGGTTGGTCCTCGTTAACAGAACTTGAAATGGCACATTTTGTAAATTGGCAGCATCTTTTTAATGTTTTTTTCCCTAACAAGACTTTTTTTTAGCACAGACAGCACACTGCTGGACAGGAAAATGGCTGAATCTATGTTTGTGTGTGATGTAGATGGTTGAAGTTTGAAGAAGATGTGGAGGATGGTGGTGAGCGGTGGAGTAAGCCATATGTGGCCACTCTCTCATTGCATAGCCTGTTTGAGCTTCGGAGCTGTATTCTAAATGGCACCGTCATGCTGGACATGCGGGCCAACACCATAGAAGAGATCGCAGGTAAGCCTTTACACAAAATAACTTACCTTGAGAAATTGCAGGATACCTGAGAAATTTTGATTCTGGGCAGCCCTATTCATGGTGCCTGGGGAGCAGTTGGGAGAGAGGTGCCTTGTTCATGGACACTTCAGTCATGTCCTATCAGTTCAGGGGAATAAACCAGCAAACTTCAATTTACAAAGCTTGTTCCTTTGCCCCAAGCCCAAGGTTGCCCTTTGAGAAATTTACTCTGAGAATTCACAAGGTTTCCATTACCCTGAGAAATCTCACAATAGTCTTTATCCTGAGAAATCTTGATATCAATTAGCATCCATCCATCCATCCGTATTCACAGGATAGTCTTTACGCTGAGAAATTTAGGTGCAGTTTTTCTTTCCTGGATGTCCATTACCCTGAGAAAACACATGATAGTCTTTACCTTGAGATATCATTAAACTTTCTCTTGCAATATCTTGAGTTAATCTTTACCCTGAGAACTTCCTAAAATGCATATTTATTTATTATTATTTTTAAACCCAAAATTGGTCTGCAGTTGTAACTTTACACATTGTTTCTCAGATATGATCATCGACAGTATGGTGGCATCTCAGCAGCTTGATGAGTCTCTGAAGGAGAAGGTCCGGGAGGCTATGCTGAAACGACACCACCACCAGAATGAGAAGAAGCTCAGCAACCGCATCCCACTCGTGCGTTCCTTCGCCGACATAGGCAAGAAACATTCCGACCCGCACTTGCTTGAGAAGAACGGTGAGATGCTTTGCTGCACCCCATTTTCCTTTTTTCTACAACTGTCTGGTTCTGGAGGAGGGAAAAGTTTCTGCATAAGCAAATTGTTAAGGTGGTCAACAGAGTCCTTCTGTTGTCAGAGTCCTGTAGGGTGACACTGAGTCTTTATGTTGAGTTTAAACCCCCAGCCAGTAGATGGTAATGCTGTGAATGTATCATCAGCCATTGTAGTCTTCTCTCTAATGGAAAAAATAGTGTAAAGCGGCACTGCTAGCATTAGCATTAGCATTAGCAAACATTGCCAAATAGTAATGTTACCACCAACAGTAAAAATTATAAAACAAGATTGCAATATTGTCAGTTTACAGTGTCAGAATATATCTATTGAAACATAACTCTTGTGTGAGTAGACTTTATATTATATATTATATTTTACCATTTTAACATTTCAACATTACACAGTAAATTTGTCAGTGTTAAATCAACACTATTAGAGTTAAATTAACACTGAGGGTGTCAAAATGTAATGCTCTCAGTGTTAATTTAACTCTAATAGTGTTGATTTAACACTGGCATATTTACTGTGTTCTGTTTCATATGAAAATGCTCTGAATAACTAATTGTTGACAGCTCAACAGCAGAATTATGCAGAAGTCTGTCTATTTCCCCTTGAGGTTTTGTCATATCACCAGTTGTAACTTCTTTCTTCTCCCAACAAGAACAAATTAAAGCTCAAAAAGGGGGTGCGTATGAGGTTTGCTTGTGTGGGCCATGAGCTTGTTTCCCAGGTTGCAGTGGAGATGTTATTTTTGTGATTGACAATTAGGCAGTGGATTGATGTTTGGTGCATGGAGTGAGTTTGTTTGCATGGCTGTGTAATGAACACAATGCCATGTAAGTTTCAATGCATCTGTTAGTGTTCACGGCATGGTGTTGCTGTACATCATGGTGTTATGAGGTTTCAGTCAATTTAGGAATTATAAATGACTTGATGGCAAATGACACAAAATGTGCATCACTACTTTTCTCTGAATGCGTTTGTTTTTGTTTATTTCTGTTCTGCTTGCAGTTTCCCACTGTCATGCTTGATTTCTGCCTTTCTGCCTCATGTTCTCATGTGTGCAAATTAATCCAGGTGTGTCTAGTTCCACTTCAGGAGGGTTTTAGTCCAGCACTACTGTTGGACAAAATTGTTCAGAACGCGAACTGGACATGCCTGTCTAGGTCTGGGCGATATGATCAAAAATGTATATAAAATACTGTGCCAGTGTTTCAGGGAACCATGAAAATAGTTTAAAACTTAATCATTTATTGACTTTTACACAACACTGCATTATTACCAAATTATTTGCTGTATGATTCCCATAATGTTAATTATCACCTACAGTATTCTCTTGAATAGTATTTATAGCCCTTTTGATTGCTGAATAACACAAAAGACTCTTAGTTACTGTATTATAATATACAACAGCTAATGGCACAGCTAGCTAAGTCTCATAATTGTCTTGGCTGTGGGGAAAACAGCTTGACTCAAAAGAAAATAGTGCCACCCAGTGTACTAAAATAAAAATGGTTTGTAGCTGAAGATTTTATCATTTTACCGCCCAGCCCTTCTCTTCCCTTAACCCCTTCTTCTGTTTATTCATCCTGTTATTCTTTTTTTCATCTTCATTCTCCATATCTTCATCTTCCTCTCCTGTGCTCCACTCGTAAAGGTGAGGGTCTCTCAGCCTCTCGTTTGTCACTGCTGAGGCGAAACTCCTCCATCTCCACCCCACCAGACTTGCGCAGAGAATCCAGGGTGTCACGTGGCTCTCTCAGCTTATTTGTTCTTGGCCTGCTGCAACCAAGTGCCATTTCCTCCATGACTGCCACACCCCAGAACACCCCACCCCGTTCTCGCCATTCTTCTCCTCCACCGCACCCCTGCGGACCTACCCTGCAGCACCCAGAGTTGCTGGTGTCGCGCGGTGAGAGGGACGACATCCCAGAAGTAGTGGTGTTTCCGCCAGAGGAGGAGGAGGAGGAGCTACAACCTTATGAAATCTCTGACCAGGACAAGGGTTCAGGGTTTGACCACACCCACCAGTCCCTCCTCCTCCTCCCTCCTTCAGAAGGCAAATATCATCCAGCTTTCTGCATGGGCAACATATGGAGCACATGCTCCAGTGATACACTGATTAAATGACTCCCAACGGTTTTAATTAAAATCACGTCAATAAATGTTTTTATTAAATATCTACTTTCTGGTATTTGTGGCTGGGTTTCAGAGAATTCAGCAACAACTGAATTTGTAACTATAATTTGAGCAAATGTTTATTGACTTAATTCAGCATCTGCACACTGAGTTCTACTATAAGTGACCTATAAGTCAAAGGGGTTCTGCTCAGATAAACTTAGTGAAACCATTATCTTTGGTAACTGATTGTTCACAGATACAGCAGATATAGATTAGGTTCCAAAACACCAAAGTAATTCTTTAAAAACCCTTTCTGAGTTTGGAAAAAATAAAATAAAACATGCTGGACAGGCAACACTAACCAGCTAGACATTGAAGACCCACACTAATCTCTCTCAGCTGTTCTCTCTTTACCTACTTAAGTATTTTAACACCACAATTATACATTCATAGCTTAATGTATTTATTTTCTGTGGTGCTGATATAGCGACGGTAGTGACAGATATGCTGCAAAACTGCAAACTTGGCAACCTTGGCCTTTACTGGACTTCTCCAAGTCTCTGCATGTCTTAATTTGGAGCGTGTTGTTGTGGTAGAACCCTCAGGTTGTCGGTAGATAAGTACTCTTTTGTATGTTTAGTCTGGTTTATGTTCCATATAGCCCCACACTGACAATAGCCATGTGTTGATTTTATTTTTCATTTCTTCGTATCTGTATTTGTATATACTGTAATATTACAGTAAAATGTTTTATCACTGCTGCTGGATTGGTTAATATTAAATAGAGTTGTGGCGTCGACTCAAATGGAATCAATAGAAAATGTGTCATAAATGTCCTGTGTTTGTATGTGTGAGCACTTGTTTGGCTCCTTCTGCTTACATCAGGTGCGACACCTCACTCACTTTCTCTCCTCTGTCTGTCTCTCTCTTATCTCTGTATCTCGTTTGCTGTCTGTCTTGTGCTGAGGAAGTGTGTGGGAGTTTATCAGAAGTGCAGTAGTCTACATGTGTTTGTCTGGATGAAAAGTGAAGCTGGTTTTATTGTTGTGAAAGAACTGATCTTAATCTGCTTTAGTTCTGGTTCGGTTTCACTGCCTGAAAAGAAGCTGATAAAGACAGGGTTTTATTTACACGTTACATTTCTTGTGTTTTATTTATTTCCCTGAGGTTGATATTTGTGTACTTTTTTTGGTAGCTGGCTCTAATTGACTGTGCGTTACAGATATAGTGATCTTTGTTGTAAAATGTGAGGAAATTGCAGCCATAGCACCTGTACAACATAACACTGAAGCTAAGCAGGTTTGGATCTGGTTAGTACTTGAATGGACGTTCTCCAATGAAAAGGTTTTGCTGGAAATAGTGTTGGTGGGACAACAGTAGAATTTATTCTGTGTTCTGTTTGGATCCCAATACCCTGATGTCCTGGCTAAATGTCCCACTATTAATCATCTGGACCTTCAAATACTGACTTAGTCTTTCCTCAAATCTCTGTCTGATAGCTAAAGTGTGGTGAGAGTTCTGGTGTGGACTGGCTTCTGTCCCATCATCCAGGTGGATGCCAACCATTGATAATGGTTGAATTTGACTCTTAATATCCGTCCCAAATGTCACTGAGGTGTGAGTGTGTAGAAGAGAGCTATTGAAATAAAACTAGAAATAAAAATAGAAATGTGGGTTTATAATGCGAGAATTGTCAAGAATTAGATATGTAGTGTTAACAAATAGACAGGAATGACACAATATTGTTGCCCCATGTTTTAGAGCTATAGTTCAGCCAAAATTCATTGATAGCTAATGTAGCTAACAAGTAATGGAAGCTTAGACCCTATCAACTAGCACGATGCTAACTGTATGACTGTGTCTACTGGTTTTAGCTATATGTGTGTTTTAGTATACGTTTATAGATTACAGTATAACATGCACTTTTCAAAACCAAATAATAAATACGTTGAGATTACTGAACAACTCAACTCTGAGATAGTTTGATTATTTAATTATGCAGTTAAAACCATGCTAGCTTCAATTACCTAGTTACATTAGCCTCGTAGCTCTATTGTAAAAACACAGGAAGTAGCCTTAGGGAGGAAGCATGTCCAATACTATATGAAGCATATAGCAAGCATACCCAATAGCTTATTTATAGATTCATTA
This sequence comes from Crenuchus spilurus, assembly GCA_036984385.1. Taxonomy (NCBI): domain Eukaryota; kingdom Metazoa; phylum Chordata; class Actinopteri; order Characiformes; family Crenuchidae; genus Crenuchus; species Crenuchus spilurus. The sequence goes on along the minus strand of BRDA01002618.1, from coordinate 82,458 downwards.
TGTTGAACAAAGTCTACATTGTGAACCTTTAAGATATACTATGAGACCTTAAGGATGATGATGGGCCTTTAAGAGGATGTGTACAGTATTTTGGATCTTATTGGACATAAATGTGCCTGTTTTGTACCTTTTGACAGTGTGAACTTTTTCTCTCAGTTCACTTAACTGTGGGTGTGTGTGTTTAGGTTTGCTGGCCTCACCCCAGTCTGCTCCAGGAAACCTGGAACACAGTAAGCCAAGCGAGAGCCGAATCATTGGAACCAGTGTGGTTCCTGGATCTGGGGGCAGCAGAGAGAACAGCACTGTGGACTTCAGCAAGGTAGTGTGTGTAGGTTAACATGGATATATTAATTGTTTAGTATATAATCAGTAGAATTGAGACCGACTCTGTGAATATGGATAAATATGATAAAGCTGTACTGATATCAGTTCAGTATATAATCAGTAGAACTGTGTAATTCTCTGTGATTCTGTCTTCAGAGAATCTCATTTACAGTCTCTTGCTGAAACCACGGTCAGCCATCATAGCTACACATCAGGATCAATCTCTCTTAATAAAGTTGGTGGAAGGGGTGGGGCTTATGTTAGACACTCTTATACTCAAATGACTGGACTTTTAATCTGTTGAGTTTATGTATTTAGGGGTTGTGATTGTGTGCTTTGCTTTATTAGAGGACTATGAGGCCTTTTATTTGTCCAAGCATTCTATTAGAGAACCTTTATTCATTTGTTAAGACAAGTAATTACAGACTCTGTTATAACAAAACATGAATTCAGATTAAGAAAAAAAACTGATCCAGGTGCAGGTTTGAGAAGTGAAACCATATTCACAAAGAAAAGTTAGTCAGTCTAGATCAGCGTGTAAAAAGAAGTGAATTCAAATCCTGGTCTAAAATAATCAGTTCAAGTATAAATGAATCCAAGTATATAACAATTCAAGTATAAATGAAGTGAAGTCTAAATTGAAGTGCAGACAAGTAAATCTGCATTGAAATGTAGACGATTGAATCCAAACTGAAGTGTAAAGACAAGCGAAAGTAGATGTAAAGGCAAATTAATCCACATTCAGAAGTAAATCCTAGTGTGAACTGACGTTGAACTATAACTCTGTTTCTGGCTGTGCGGTTGCTGCGGCAACAGGACTGCCATCCTTCTTTCCGATGTCGTTGTGGTTCCGTGAGGCCCGCCGTAAGTCCCTGCCCCTCTCAGCACTTTGTGATGTCACACATCTGGTCCTGTCAATCAAATGTGTCCTGTGGTGTGTGAAGTCTTTGTGCTGTGCTGTTATGTATGTGTATTTGATCAGTTAATTCAGTCTCTTATAATACACCACTGATGTTCTGACTGTTGTTCTGTGTTTGTGGTTCTTTCATGTCTGATATGATGTTCTTTGATCATCAGAGGGAGAAAGACAGTGGGAGAAGCTGTTATCCTTTAATGTGATCTGATGAGAAGCCTGTATGCTGATCTAAATTTATTTAAACCTTAGAAATCACTGTGACAAAAAAATCGTCCTGTGATTTAATTTTGAATTATGCTGAAAGTGCAGACTTTACACTTTTAATCCAGATCACATTAGCATGTGTAAGAGAGATATTTTATTGTGATCTGAATTTGATTAGAAGTTATGCTTACAAAATGTTAACACAAGTCAGGAGGGCAGAGTAGGAATTGACTAAATATTAGCTCTGATTGAAAATCCAAACTAATATTTAGCATTTCTCCAATGATCAGAATTAGTACTTGAACTCCTTTCCATGCCAATAAAAGTGTTTTTGTTACGTGTTTATATCTGACACACACGATAAAAGCACTTTTTGATTTTGTTCCAAGATGTTAACATCTGTTAATGAAGAGCAAGTCTGCACTGAAATGTGCAGAAGGCATTAACTTTTACACAGGACTGTATATACTGACTGTAATTTCACCTTTTACAGAGTGTTCTCTGCTTGTTTTGCTGCTAACCGATAGCAGCATTTTGCAGGACAAGCTGATATTTAAGTGGCTCTGAAGTCAGCCCACTAGCTGGTTAGAAAAACTAGCATTAACAAAAAAAAAACACCACTCTGGAGCTCCTGCGGTCTGCATAGGAATCAAATGATCTTCTCTGGTTACAAAATCATTGCGTTCCCCTTGTTTCTCACATGCCTGTGGTTTCACTCTCTTCTGTGATTGTGCAACCTCTCTGTGGACTCGTTTCCTTTCCTTCACTGAATCCTATGATGAGAGGTACTATTGAAGTTCATGTCTGTTCATATGGTACCTGCCTAATGTCAGGACACATCCAGCCATTCTGTTTTTACTAGTATCACAAATAAATGATGCTTAAAACTTTTTTTCACAAAGAGTTTTGATGTGAAATTCTTAATTCTAGAGAACTGTCTCTGATTTAACTGATTTATTTACAATGTTGGTGATAAGAACCAGACATCACAACACAAATCCATTCATTTTTTGTTTACTATTCAAACCCAGCGAACCTACATTTGTCATGGGATTTTGTTGATGGTAAGGTATTTCTTTGGGGAATACTGTTGCATCTAAAAAAACAATAATATTGTGAAAAAGTTTTCTGTCGTTCATGCTTTAATTCAAAAAGGTAAACTGTCATATTGTGTGTTGATTATATGTAAAGTGGCATTTCAAGCATATTTTTGTTGTACTGTTGATCAGTAAGGCTTATAGCTCATGAAATCCAGAATTTCAAATATTTTATTTCATATAAACTACTATTCAAACTGTATGGACAATACTACAGTGCTTAAAATATGTCACTTTACATGTAATGAATATACAGTATATGACCGTTTACCTTTTTGAAGTAAATTATTGATGCAAATGAACTTTCATGATATTGCAATTTTAACAAAGTCTCAAACATTGTCTCATACCCATTTCATGTAATCATTTTATGTGAGGTAGCTTTTAGAGGCTTAAGATACCTGGTTCCTACAATATTGTATAGAATATACATTAGACCAAGTACTGATATTTATTATTACATAAGACCAAGTCACTGTCTCTGCAATATTGGTACAGTCCAGAGAAGAGCTGAGAAGTGGAGTTTATCTAGCATTTCCAACTTGTTTTAAAACTTAACAGGGCCATTGATTTAGACACCTCTGCACAAAGTTTATGATTATTAAATGTTCAGTCAGGTGGACGTAAGCATTAGACTGATGCTGTATTGGGGTTGTTTTCCTGAAGACTGTTCTGTAAAAAGCTGCTAAGGATTTAATGTTGGCAGAAGTGGAGCAGTGGAAAAAGCTCTGAAAGCTGGCTTTAATTAGTTTAGCACCAGCATTACAAAACCCACAGACCCAAAGAGCATGCACGACAGAAACCCTGCTGTACTTAAGGAGACCCAGTGATCCCACTTTTTCTGCTTCTTCTAATGTTTCCTGAGCCATAACTCATTTATAAATCACTGGATTCATCATCATTTGCCTCTACAATAGAACATCACACTCACTGCCCTGTAAATAATAAAACAGAACAGAAGATGATTTATTAGAGGTAATTCTTTTTAAACTGAACCTTTTTTAGCACTTTCAAAAGTACTGCTTATATAGCTACAAAATAAAAAAACTGACAAAGACGCAGGGCTAGCTCCTTAGCTAAGGCCTAAACACACCCTTGCTGCTATAAAATAGCTAATGTTAGCTAAAGCTGTAAAATTAAAATGGCTGATGTTTGCTAAAAGCTAATGTGAGTTAACTCTGCAAACTGAAATGACTAATGCTACTTAACACTGCTAATTGAACATAGCTAACCCTAGCTAAATCTATTAACTGAAAATAGCTAATTCTGGCTAACTCACCTGAAAATAACTAATGCTGGCTAAGTCTGCTACCGGAAAATAGCTAAATAGCTGAACTCCCTAGTTGCTGATGCTTACTAACTAAACATTGAGTGTTGGCTAACTGAATTTAGCTAATGCAGAAAATATTCACAATTCTGGAGGCACAGAACATAATTTTAACAAAAGTACCACAAAGATCAATATAAAATCTGTTGACCTCATCAGCTACTATTGTGCTAAGAATTCATATGTTTGTAAAGAAAATAGGATAATAGAATAGTGTGGAGCACGACAGGCTTGGATTTTGCTTAGAAATTGTGATGACACTTAATACAAAATGCCCAAACATTGTTTGTGTGGGGCTGTAATGCCACATTTAAACATGGCAATGCTTTGTTTTTCTTTTTTACTGATTTCCCACTGAAAGAAAGAAAGCAGTGCAGTGGTGAGAATAAACAGTTTAGCAAACACAAGGCTGGGCATCCAACCTAACACAACCGAGTTTGTGGACCACAAACAAGCAACACAGTCTATTATTAATTATCCAGATTTAAAAGTTTTCTTGATTATGTACTTTGGTTGTGAAGTCATTAGTGATTTGTAAAAACGTTAGGGAGCGTTATCCACCCTGAGGGATGGTTTATTATTGACGTGACATCAAGTGAATTTGCCTGAGGCTGTATTTCATATTATTATTAAGAACTGAATCCTCCAGGAGCTGACTGAAGCGAGTGCAGGCCTGAAGTGTAATAAAGCTGAAATACTAAAAATTTATATTGATTTTGATCATTATAGTACACCATTCTGACCTGTTGATCTTTGACTCTCAGGTGGATATGAACTTCATGAAGAAGATTCCTCCAGGTGCAGAAGCATCAAATGTTTTGGTAGGAGAAGTGGACTTCCTGGACCGTCCGATCATTGCCTTTGTCAGACTTTCCCCTGCCATCCTCCTCACTGGCCTTACTGAAGTGCCTGTACCCACCAGGTAACCCCCCTAAACACACACAGTGTTATTCTGGAGCAGTATTGGTGTTAAAATATTGAGTTTTAGTTCTAGCAGCATTGATCACACAGCATCTTAAATAACTGTATTGTTAAAAAAATACATTAAATCTTAATAAGTGTATAGCAGTTTAACACCACCCAGTCACTCTACAGCAGAACAGATCTCATTTGCATGTATCAGATTTATAGGTACAGTATCAAAACAGCAGGTTTAAGTCTAAGAGATAAAGAGATGTTGGGAAAAGTAAATATTAGCCCACTTTTAAAAACAAAGCCATCTCTTCTGGCTTAATAAACAGATTAATGCCTGTTATGCTGTATTAATACAGTTTTAATGTTTATTTTTATAAAGTTAGTGTTGCTGTGAAACTTTTGGTCTTTAGTGTTTATACACAGTCAGTGTGTGACCCTGCACACACTTGACCCCTGCTGCTTATACTGTGTGGTTTGTTTAGTTTTAGCCCCTGCACTGTGTGAACAATTTGGTTTCATTGATGTTTTTCAGGTTTCTGTTTCTGCTGCTTGGGCCATTTGGTAAAGGCTCTCAGTATCACGAAATCGGCCGGTCAATCGCCACTCTGATGACTGATGAGGTACAGCCTTTGTTTTTCTTTTGTTATTTCTTTTAAAATGGTTTTCAGTTTGTATGCATGCAGCTTTTGGATAGAATGTTATCAAATATATTCAGTGAAAAATCAAAGGTAAACTATATTTCTCTTACCTCAGATGTTGCTGATCATCCAAGACATGCTTAGTGTCCACATTTTGGCTTCTTTAGAAGAACCCAATAAATAACACAGTTATAGTCTCTGAACCTACTCAAACCTCATCCAAACTTAAAATTCTCACAAACTAATTGATGTGGTTAAGGACACAGTGTGACAATACCATGAACAATAAAAATTAATAAAAACATCACTGCTCCAGGCAAACACTTCAAACAGCAGCAGGGATGGTTGAAGACTTATCTTGGGTCAGTGCTCCTAGTCTTTAAAACTGATTCTAAGTAGCCCTCTGGAGTCACTGAACACAGCAGTGTGATTAAACCACATGGCTGGTTCTGGACATCACAGCATAACAACAAAGTGACATAGAACATTGCCATCAACTTCTGTCCAAAGTTCTGGTCAAAGTCCATTTGGAGCTGGGTATCCTGCGCTTTCCTCAGAGCGTGTTGGCTCCACAGTGACGGTGTATCAAGCAGTAGTTCGAAAAGAGGTGGTTGCCATATTACATGCAGCGGAGGAGGCGTGTGCATGTCTTCATCCCCCTAGAGTCAGTGACAGTGCAAAGTGATGGGGGTGAGCCCACTAGCAGATGGGATGGGTTAATTGGCTACTACCACATTGGGAAGGGGAGAAAATGGGCAAAAAAAAGTAACAAGGTTTGGGGGGCAAGATGCCCATGAGGAAACCACACAGTGTAGCAGAACCTACCAAAACTGCCACCCAGTGGACAAAAAAAGGAACCTCATACCTGTTTTTTAGCTGTAAATAGTTGTATATCACTTATATCATAAGATATCTGTTTTGACCTATGTTCCTATGTTTGACCTTCTATGTTTACATTTTACTAATATTTCCCATCTTTAAAACTGTTTTATACAGTAAAAAATATCCAATTTGTATAATTGCAGAATAATTGTCATATTGTATATGTGATGTAAGATAAGAAGATAAGATTGACATGATAAACATTTTTAATGTGCTGTATATAAAGACAAATCCCAGAGTATAGTACTTGTTAGCCTTGCAGCTCCCGTTCTAAACTAAAGAAACAAGATTTGGACTCCAAGCATCTTGACTGATCAACTACAAAATTGGAGAAATATGTCAGTAGGATTTCTCTCCAAAATCTTCTTGTTAATATAACTTTTTTTTCACGTAGATGATGAATAGGGTGTACGTAAGTCTCATTGTCTCCTTTTGTTTGTTAGATTTTCCATGACGTTGCGTATAAAGCCAAAGATCGCAATGACATTCTTTCAGGCATCGATGAGTTTTTGGATCAGGTGACTGTTCTGCCTCCAGGGGAGTGGGACCCCACCATACGAATTGAGCCCCCCAAAAATGTCCCCTCACAGGTCAGCAGGTTCACATGGCTTGGGAATGAGCTTTTATTGGACCGATGATTTCATTGTTTTCTTTAGTTTTATTTCCTTTTGTTTTATTAATTGTAAGGAATCACAGGAATGTCACAGGCCTGGTATCTCTACTCTGGCAGACAAGTGTTATATTTCACTGCAGTCGTTAAATACATTTTGTTAAACTCATAGAACATACATTTTGAGTGCAGTCTAAATCTCAGCTTAATTCATATAGTGCTTTTCTCCAACACAAACAGCTTAAGGGGAAATCTCTACAGTCTTTGGCCTACAGTCACTTGATATGTCCAGAAAAGAGTTATTATGTAAGGGTGAAGTTCCCCCTCATAGAAAGTTTGATAGCTATGGTGTAGCATCACGTTTCAGTAAAACAACCTGAGAAAACAATTGATTAGTTCAGTTTTTATGTCAAAGTTTTGCTGCTCTTGCATGCCCCACCATGTTGAATTTCACCATTCATGGCTGTGTGAATCCAAGATGACAAATAATGTCTACATGCTTGTTTCAGAACCACTTAAATTGAAGCTGTTTTCATGGCTGTGAATTTGATACGGTCCCAGTTATTTGTGATGAAACCATACATACTGCACACATGCATATGCTCTATTCTGAGTCAGTTGCCTAATGAGTCACTGCCTTTAAAGACAACATTTTAAACCTTGTCAGTCCTCTCCTTTAGGTCCCTCTAAACCAGGGGAGCCCAATACGTCGATCGCGATCTACCGGTCGATCGCAAAGGTAGTGTGGGTAGATCGCATGGCATTGAAAAATAGACGTCAGCCTATCGTCCGTTCTCGCTATAAAATGTGTCACTTGATAGAATACAGAGAGACTATTCGAGCACTCTGGCCAAGCAGAAATCCAAGCAGCTCAATCTGTATCATATTTCACTTTAGACTGCCCACAAGCTCATTGATTGGCTGTGCCGTTTCTTGCTAACGTGTGATTGGCCGTCCCCGCTATTACTCCATCACACAGCGTCTGTCTGAACAGTACGTGTTCACCTGCCACTGTAAATTATCATTTTGAGCGTTGAGTCTGTGTCATGTCAGCTAGACGTATATTAATATCAGAGGTTTTATATTAAAACATTAACATTTGAGTCTTTGTCTGTGATAAGCCATCATTTACATCCCTCTAAGTTTAAGTATTGTCAAAGTAATTCAGAATTTCTGCTTAAGTGCTGCAAAACGCTCGCTAACTCCACTTATGTGGGTCAGGCTTTTCACACATGAAGATCATTAAGTTCAAGTATGGTTCCACTATGACTGATGATCATTTGGAGGTTTGCTTGAGGCTGGCTATCAGCAACTACTGTCCAGACTATGCATCCCTGACTGATTCCATTCAGTGCAAGTCATCAGTACACAATTGTATTGTGTAATAAGGGTTCATGTAGTTATTCAAGGTACACCAGCATACATTGTACACATAAATTGTCAATATATTTATAAATAAATATATGTCTTGCATTTTTATAGTAGGTAGATCATTTTGACTTAGTCATTAGATAAGTAGCTCGCAGGCTGAAAAAGTGTGTGCACCCCTGCTCTAAACAGTCCATATGTCACGTGAGGTCTGTTTACTATTAGGTTAGTCTTAGCTCAGCTTATAGGTGGATTTTAGCTTAGAGTGAACATGGATCATGAACTCTCAAATGCTGTGTAGTCCAGAACTGGTTTTAATTTCAGTTTGTGACTCTTACTCCACATTTTAGTATATTTTGTTTTATATAGCATAGTATATATTTAATTCTGTTTTATACATATGATAAATACAAAGTTAACTTGTAAATAAATTAATTGGCTACATCGAATTAATGGGCTAAACTGAATGTTATTGTTTTTACTACTACTACTATTATTGTTGTTATAATTATTACAGAGTGTTTGCATCTGTTTAGGAGAAGAGGAAGTTGCCCCCAGTGCCTAATGGCTCTGCCACCCCATCAGAGAGCATAAAAGAAGAGGCACATCACACCGGCCCGGAGTTACAGAGAACAGGACGGTTAGTTTTTATACCTCAGTATCACTAGTGGGCTGAGAGTGACCCTCTACTCAAAAATATCCAGGCAAGACTGGATCACATAAATTGTACAGCCTGAACTGCTTTTTGAATGAGGCACAGTCAATCATAACAGTGCTCATTTACATATAACAGTCTTAAAGGTTCAGTAAATAGTCTGTTTAATACGAACGTTGGAGAATGATTGTGTAAACATGGATTATGTTTTAGTACATAAATGCACACAAACATCAGAAGTGGAGCTCAGAGAGAAATAAAATAATATATGATATGGGCTTTTTAGTAGTGCATACACACTTCATCAAATATTATTGAAAAATGAGGAAAAGTCTGTTTTTCATATGTGCTCTTTAATAGAGCTGACACTGAGCCTGATTTATTTGGTTGTATAATTGACTGCATTAACACACACATCATGGCTGTGGTTTTAAGTCCGTTTTGATGAATCGTGTGTGTTATGAAGGTGCTCAAAGCTGCCACCTCATTAAAGCCGAATTAACTGGAGTTGTGAAGAAGGTATTAATGGAGCTGAAGTGTGTGTGTGTGTGTGTGTGTGTGGTGGGCCTGATTGAAGTGGTAAATTTAGCCACCACTGTGCTTTGATGTGGTCTGTCGGAGACCAGGAACAGCTGTGCGAGAGCGAGAAAGAGCAACACACTTTAAAAACACTCGCCTGTTCACCTTGCCTCAATAATAATAATAATAATAATAATAATAGTCATTTTGTTATTGATTTGTCTCTCTCAGGATATTTGGTGGTCTCTTGTTGGACATCAGACGTAAAGCTCCATTTTATTGGTCAGATATTTGTGATGCGGTGAGTTTACAGTGTCTGGCATCGGTTCTGTTCCTCTACTGTGCCTGTATGTCCCCCGTCATCACATTCGGGGGCCTTCTGGGAGAGATCACCAAAAACAACATTGTAAGTCATTGATTTATACACACTGCAATAGCACCCCCACCTTACCCTTAATTTAATCAGTCAGTTTTAAACACAATTTTCTTGGAAATATTTTGTCATTAAACATTAGTCCTGCAGAACTGCACCATCTGCTGGCTGTACATAAAAGATGAATATCCCTTCATTTCTCCACACACAAATTTTAACAATAACTTTATTACATTTATTAAATAATCATTGTTCTGCTGACAGGCTTTATGGAGATGCTGATTTATTTACCAAGCAGGACCTAGCACTTACCCACAGTTCCAAAACAACTACCATATGGTTTGCTGACAATATTACTGTGCGTTATTGGCCAGCAAACTCATGAGCTATAAGCCATACTGATTAAGACAAAAAATGGTATTTAAATTTTTTGAAATGTGACTATATATGCATGGTACACTTCAACATCAAAGTGATTACTCTCACACACTCTCTCTCTCTCTGGTAGAGTGCCATAGAGTCACTGTTTGGGGCATCTCTGACTGGAGTGGCTTATTCTCTCTGTGCCGGTCAGCCATTGACCATCCTAGGCAGCACCGGTCCCGTTCTGGTATTTGAAAAGATCCTGTTTAGGTTCTGCAGGTGAGTACAATAATTTCAACACTATTTATGTGTTTATTTATTTTTGTTCAATGGTCGTTTGGTGTAAACAGCAACTGGTGTCTTCAAATAGTAAAAGATGAGTTAAAATATTTTAGTTTTATCTGTGACTTAAAATGTGCAAAATTTATTCTCACACAACAGTAACATGGAATTTAACCAGCAATTTAACTGTATACATACTGAAAACGTTTTAGATTTACCTCTCTGTCTGCTGTGACTTTTTAGTTTGATAGCCAAGACAAGATGCAACCAGTTGGCCTGGGCTGGAGATTTGGTGGAAATAGCAACAGAAAATTAAGGAGGCGGGACTTGCATTTTGTAAATGAGCTCATTGGAATTTTGGAAACATTTTTCCTGCTCAAAAATGACACTAGGGTTGGGAATGCAAGACACTGAGGGTAACTCAACATTTTTTGGCAGCAAATCAGACCACCTTTGCATTTCATTATGTTGTGGTGGTGCTGGGTCTTCATTTTTCCTTTGTTAAGACTTGTGTTAAGGTGCCCATTCAAAAATATCCTCCGATCATCAGCTTTCCTGGCCTCAGCTTTCACCTGGTATGTGAAGTTAGCTTTCACCAGCTTTGATCTGGAAGTCAGCACAATGAATAGCAATGACGGCTAATTATAGCTATGAAAATGGTTTGTGTATAACAGCTTATGTTAGCACAACTAGGAGGGTTTGAGATAAGTAACTTTAACATTAACTGTGCTCAAGTTGGCAAAAAGCACTCTTTAATGTGTAACAACATTAGTCTCTGGACTCATCCCAAAGTGCTGTACTAAATATATGTAAAAAATAGAACACCACCAAATATAAGTGCTTTCAGTAGTGTAATATGTAAAGTTCCAAAGTGTTGTTTTGGACACAGCCCAACATCTTGTTCTTTTAAATTCATTCATTCATTCATTATCCCACCCGCTTAATCCTTATCAGGGTTGCGGTTAGTCCCCTACCCCCTCACTGGGCGCAGGGCAGGGCATTACATTATTCAACCAAGCCCAGGACAGGGCACCAATCCATCACTGGGTGTACACATATGCATGCACACACACACTTACGGACAATTTAGAGTATCCAATCCACCTGACCTCCATGTTTTTGGACTGTGGGAGGAAACCGGAGTCCCCGGAGGAAACCCACGCAGACACGGGGAGAACATGGAAACTCCGCTCAGATGTGGACTCGAACCCAAGACCTCAGCGCTGAGAGGCGAACGTGCTAACCACTAAGCCACCGTGCCGCCTTGTTCTTTTAAATGATAAACATATTGATATATGCAATATTTGACTGCCCTAATCTGCTCCTGCAAGTGTCTGACTCATTCCTATGCCTTTGCCTGGGCTCTAAGCGAGTATCTACAGAGAAACACTGCTGAACTGCTCATTTTAGTGCACTACAGGACTGTCTGGTAGTGGAAATGTACGTAAGTGTATCAGACATTGATCTCTAATCACATCATCATCATTTATTTTGCAACATTGTGAGGGGATTTCTGAAGTCCTGCAGTGTGAATCTCGCAGATATCAGACAGATCAGACATGGCACTTATTTTAGCAGATAAATGACGAAAACAGGTGAAAATGAATTTTAAAAATTAACCTAAAATGTGGATTATATCATTTTATACATTTAAAGGAGATTTATGATTCATAAAATAGATTTTTTTTGTTATAAAATGAGCTTTTAGATGTGAAATACGTTAATTTTGTCTACAGTGCAACATTTCTTATCAAACTGTGGGTATATCAGACTTCACATCTTAATGATGGAATTGTTTCATACATCTGATAGGTTTGTAGGATTGAAAGAGCAGAACATTCACAGGTCAGAAAACTACAGAGGCAATAAACTTTAAAAACGTTAATGATAAATGTGTTGTTTATTAAGTAAAATAGCTCATTTTTATTCTTACTTAAGGCTACTGACATTTCCGAACTATAAAAGACAATAAAAACAGCAAAATGGGGATATGCCCTGATAACATGGATGTAAAACAGTAAACAAATGTTAAAGGTTTCTGATATTATTGATAATATAAAATATGACATATCTTTTATGTCTTTGAATCTCAGTTGATGTCTCAACATAATTTTTCATGTTGGTGGATCTGCTCACAAGGTATAGAGCAGGAAGCCACTGAAGGTACTGTGGCGATGATGGTTGTCCCATATCTGAGACCGAGCAGAGAGCTGCAAGTATAGTTCTTCTCCGCTTTCTAACAGCAGGGCAGCACCGTTGGACGCCGTGTCGCTGCCTGGTCCGATTGGGGGTTCCTGCACTATCAGCAGGATGGTATCGTTTTTATACAGCCCCACACTCATCAGGCCATCTGTGGGTGCTGTGACTGTAAACCGGATATAATACACACCCCGCACTGGCGCTTTAAACACACCTGCAGAACAGAAGAACGTGCATTAGAACCAACACAACACCTTTAGAACTACAAAACTGTTCTACAGCTACCATTAGTTATGTAAAGACGACACCACGGCTGTTACTTCAGAACAGAACCAATATATGATGATCTATAATGTTCATATGATCCACACAGTGATTCTGACCGACTGTAATACTGTAAAGGAAGTGTAAGGGGCATTTGTAAACACTTGGTAAAGGTATTCTGAAACATCAATTTGTGTGTGTGTGTGTTTGTGAGAAAGACAGAGAGATACCTGTCTCTGGATTGTATGCATTGCCAGTGTTGGTCAGGATGTCTTTATAGATGAGTTTTTTGTTCTCGTTCTTGGTGGAAATGAGGCCGGTGCTGCCCAGAGACACAGCAAATGCCACTTTAGGAGCTTCAGACCAAACAAACCCATACAGACACATACACAGTGTGTTTAAAACAGGTATTTAGTTCCTAACATTCAGTTTAGTAAAAACCTGAAACTTTAGATAAAAAGTTGTTTCAGTAACCTGGGTTGTTGTCATTGTAAAGTGAAAACCCTTCATGTTCTTACCTGTCTGAGCTTTCAGCTGCTGCTCTGCATTTTCCAGTCTGACCTTCAGTGTACTCAACTCTGTGGCCTGTTCTATACACACACACACACACACACACACACACACACACACACACACACACACACACACACACACAAAATACATCATAAAACAAAGATATTCACTCCTCACAAAAACTTAGAGATATTTGGCTTAATGCGACCTTCTCTAAACTTTTGAATGCACATGACTAACTGTTCAGTGTTTCAGTACTTTTTGCACAACTTGCTCTTCTCTAAAAAGAAGCTTAATGACAAAATTCACAGTCGGTGTTTGATCCATGAATCGACCAATACAATTCCTGGTTTAATTACAATTGGTTTTTGAACAGTCCTCCTCCTCATCATGCTGTTCACATTTTGACATCACGAGACCAAGACGGCACCTGACACTTGATCAACAGTATCTCACCATTTCAAAGCTTTAAACAGGAAGTTCGCAGACAGAAGTGAACACTGAGCTTAGAGTGTCACAGAGAGTCATCAGCAGGTTGTAACAGAGATGCTGAGAGACTGGAAGAGTCACAGAAAGACATGGAAGTGGAGTCCTTTGGCCACATCCCACACTGATGACCGTTTCATTGTGAACAGTGCCCTGCGGAACCAGATGATGAATGCCACACAACTGCAGACACATTTAAGGGAAGTTAGACATTTCGAAACAGCTTTACATTAGAGTGGTCTGCGTGCTAGATGACCTGCAAGGGTACTTAACCACATCACCAGGCAGAGGTGTCATCATCTCAGTGCTGTTCACTGATGAATTTGATTCACGCTTCGCAGAAATGATGGCAACCAGCAATGTCGGAGACGTGAAATACATATGCATCAGCCGCTGTTGTTACCAGACGAGCCTTTGGTGGTGGTGGTGTTAGTGTGGGTAGTCAATACTGAACTGCTTTACACTTTGGGAATGGTACAGTGACAAGCCCATACTACTTGAATAACATCATTAATCCAGTCATTGTGCCTCTGCATGAACAACACAGGCCTCATTTCGTCATCATGGATGACAATGCTCAAGCTCATCGAGGTCACATCATTAGGGTATGCCTGCTGGAGACTGGGGTACCTGAAATGTAGTGACCTGCATTTTCTCCAGACCTGAATCCCATAAAAAACCTATGAGATCAGCTGAGTCGCTGCGTAGAGACTCGTAACTCTGTACCCCAGAACCTCAATGACCTGAAGGCCGCCCTTCAAAAAGAGTGGGATGCCATGCCTTAGCAGATAATAACCTATATAAGACTTGTGAACAGCATGAGACGTCGTTGTCAAGCTGTAATTGATGCTCAAGGGCACATAACACGTTAAGACATTGATTTTTTTTGTTGAGGTTTACCCACCACTGTTATTCACTTTTGTTTCAATGAATTGTATGAGATGAGGAAATCATTATTGCATGCTTCTACTTTAAATTCTCAATTTTCAAGATATAATAACACTGTAGTGTGAACTTTCCAAAAATTTCACTCACTCAACTTTTTGTGAGTAGTATATATGTGTATGTACATATATACAGTACACTTACACAATCATTTCAGAATATTATGACCACTCCTGGTTTACAGATTTTGTAGATCGACTTGTGTGCTTAGGGTCATTGTCTTGCTGCATGGCCCGCTTTCTCCAAGTCCCAACATTTTCCTTTATCATTTATATACTGGAATGCAGTGTTTCCTTTCACCAAACATAAATAATGCTTCTCATTTAAACCAGAAATATCTATTTTGGTCTCATCCATCCGCAAAACATTGTTTCAACAGCGTTCTGGCTTGTCCATGTGATCGTTAGCAAGTTACAAACACCAATGTTCTTTTTGGAGAACAGTGTCTTTCTCTTTGCAACCCTGCCATGCTCAGCATTGTTCAGTGTTCTCTTGATGTTGGATGAAGTTACCTTGGGTTCTTTTGTGACCTCGCATACGATTACACGACTTGCTCTTATGATCTTTGCTGGTCACCATTCGTGGTTAGTAGTGATCTTGAAATGCCTCCATTTGTAGACAGTCTATTTGACTCTGGATTAGTGGAGCCCAAACTCTTTAGAGGTCCTTTTGTAACATTTTCCAACCTGATGAGCATCAACAACTCTTCTTCCTCCCAAATCTCTTTTGCATGCCACTTAAACAGGTGTTACAAAGATCACACTTTGCTAGATCCTTGTTCTTCTTTAAATAAAACAGGGCATCCACTCACCTGACTGTCATCCTATTGATTGACAACACAACACCAATTTCACCTTCAAATTATCTTCTAACCTTAACGTTTTGCCTCTCACAAACATGAAGTACTGGCTCATTTTCGTCAATAAATAAATGGCCACATCTAATATTTTTGTCTTCTTTGTTTGAACTTTCAAGCACCACTGTATGTATATTATATATAAATAAATGGGACATACTTACATGACCTTTTATACATATATGAATACTTTGTGGGTGGAGCCTATA
The DNA here is from genome assembly GCA_036984385.1 of Crenuchus spilurus. Taxonomy (NCBI): domain Eukaryota; kingdom Metazoa; phylum Chordata; class Actinopteri; order Characiformes; family Crenuchidae; genus Crenuchus; species Crenuchus spilurus. Next base: position 66,513 of record BRDA01002618.1, on the reverse strand, counting down.
CTCTTGCACTAGCCACACCTCCTACCTTGAGTGATGTTTCTGAGCTGTTGAAGTTGTTTGTGAATCTCCTGCAGACCAGCAGGGGGTGCTGTGTCCTCCTGAGCTTGAGTAGTCAGCATCAACCAACTAAAGCTCAACAACACACACACAACCTGCCCAGCCATCACTCGGCACATGCTCTCTGACACACACTGAATACAACACCCTCAGAGCAGCGCTTATATTCTAACCACACACACACAGAGAGAGCGGGGGGGGAGGTTAACCTTTGTGTCTGTGTTAACCTGAACGATTGATTTCTTTCTGTCACGCTACAAACGACCACTTGCTAACTCTTGACCTGTTTATTACTTAATCGGTCACTTAATCACTCAATTAATCGATCAGTTCCCATCTGTATGGGAAGTGAATGTTATAAAGATAAATAATGATTGTAAACAGTCAGATGAGGCTTAATAATTAAGATTAGGATTCAATATTTACAGAGACACTGAAACCACGTCAATCATCATAACTACACAGCTGGATCAGCCTATCAGTGTAAAGTGGGCAGGAGGAGCGGACCTTAAGATATGGACACACCCACAATTTTATTCTGTATAGTTTTATCAATTTTGAGGTTCTGACTTTTGGGATGGATTTTGTTACAGGGTGCTGGGTTGAAAAGTGTTACTAGAGAACTTATCAGAGTTCTAAAAGATAACATTTATTAATCCTTGTTCTACTGGAATTCTAACTTTTATTGATAGTTTTGTTTGAGTGTTTTATTGGAGCTTTTATTTATCTAAGAATTGTATTGGAGCACTTTTATTCTTCTGCCATCATTGTATTGGATGACTTATTTATCTGAACACTGAATCAAACGACTAAAATAAATGCAACATATACACTACTCAAAAGGAAACACTTGATCATTACAGTATAGCATTACGTTGAAGTTGAATTTCAGGAGAACCTCGGGATCCTTTAGGACATCCTCTGCCGTATCATCAAATGCATGCCTAAATGTTTTTGGTAGTGCATACAGTCCTGTGGGAGCCATACACACTACTGAATCACAGTATGCGTTGTCTTGATGAAATTCATGTGAATTGGCCTGATGATTTTGGTCTTCATTGATCGTTGTTACATTTTTTTTGTTCCCAACAAATTGCAAAATTTTTATTGGTAAAGTTTTTCAACTTTCAATCATTGAGATCTGATTTGTGATTTGAAGTGTTCCCTTTATTATTTTGAGCAGTGTACATGTATGACAGTGTAAAATAATAAGCTAATGTGTTTATCCTGTAGAGATTATGGCCTCTCGTATCTCCCTCTGCGCACCAGCATTGGACTCTGGACCGCCTTCCTCTGCATTGTGCTGGTCGCCACTGATGCAAGTTCACTGGTCTGTTACATCACACGTTTCACTGAAGAAGCCTTCGCTGCTTTAATCTGCATCATCTTCATCTATGAAGCCTTGGAGAAGCTCTTCCACCTGGGAGAAATGTTCCCCATCAACATGCACAACCAACTCGACAACCTCACCTTCTACAAGTCAGCCATCCTTAATCTTTATTTTATAAAATTATAAAAGTCCTCCAGCTTTCACTTAATGTAACCCATTAGACATAACATGCTTGGCATCTCAAGAGGGGCTAATAAATAATGGAAGTTTATACCCCATCAGTTAGCATGGTAACTGCATGACTAAATGATCACATACCGTACTTGTCTCAAATGTTTATTAGCTGTGTTGATATGGGGGTGGTGGGGTATGTCCATTACTTGGACTGTAGCTTCAGTATAAATCTAAATACACCAACATACTGGGCTGATTGATTACATTTGTTGTCTGAATGGGCAACTACTGAACTGTTACTGTAATGCTTAAGAAATTAGAACAGTGTTAATATTGTTATTATAGTTAAAGCTGTAATATTCTAATAAGTCTCTGTCTCTCTATCTCAGCTGTCATTGCGCTCCACCTGCCAACGCCACACCTAACCTCATGTGGAATCAGACCAACTTCACTTCAGACTCTATAAACTGGAATGAACTAAATGTAACTGTAAGTGTTTCACCATCAACAGAGAGTTCATTGAGCAGCTGAACAGAAGTCATATCGCCCCCTACACTTCCTGTAGAGTATTACAGTCTGTCCGAAAGTGTAATCACATTCTGACAGACTGTAGATCATATGAAGGTTATAGAACATTAAAGAGTAGTTTTTAAATAAAACAATAGAAGTCATATCGCCCCCTACACTTCCTGTAGAGTATTACAGTCTGTCCGAAAGTGTAATCACATTCTGACAGACTGTAGATCATATGAAGGTTATAGAACATTAAAGAGTAGTTTTTAAATAAAACAATAGAAGTCATATCGCCCCCTACACTTCCTGTAGAGTATTACAGTCTGTCCGAAAGTGTAATCACATTCTGAC